>JACDJE010000028.1:3911845-4099738 GCA_016647715.1 Pavo muticus | reverse complement strand
CCTTTTCCTTTTCCTTTTCCTTTTCCTTTTCCTTTTCCTTTTCCTTAAAATAAAAAAACTTCCTCCCTTACCCCAGTGCATCCACATTCCCTGCACAGATGTTGACATGTGCACGATGCTGACAAAGGGTGAGATGTTGCGCTGACAGCCGAAAGGGCAAACCGTACCCATACACTGTGCTGCTGGAGTAGCGGGAGACTGAAGTTTTGATAGATGCAAAAATAGCAAGATCAGAGAGAGGCTTCAGAGCAGCTGCTGGGAAACAGGCACTTTGCAAGAAAGTGAAATGCTCTGATCACTTGATGTGTGTGTGTTTCGAAGGAAGCCTTGCCGGTATGGGAGATTTGTTTTAACTGCGTGGGACAGAGCCTGTCAGATGGATGAACAGCCCTGATGTGACGGGGTTCACATTCTCGTATATTTTTTTCAGCTCCTTTGCAGCTCTTGCAGACTGACAGGGAATGGTTCCCTCGCTGCTTGAAGGTGGCTTTGCAGGGAGCACCCTATCTCTGCCTGAGAGCCTGGGTCTGCCAGCTGAGCCAGGATGCTGAAGGGAAATGCAGCTCTAAATATTTTGCTTGGTCTAAATCCAGATATCTCATTACACTTCAGATAAACTGTCTTTTATTTATTTCCACCCTCCCCCCACTAAGTTACACATGCTCTAACATTTACACTGAGGGGCTGTGTGTAAACTTTTGAAATACTGCTTCAAGAAGAAAAGTTAAAACATGTTTTTTGTTAAGAAACAACATACAGACTTTCCCCTGCCAGCATCCTTTTGGGATCCCTTTTGCTTTAACCAATTTGTCACAGATTTGTGAATTTCTTGGGCCCATCTGAATCTGCGTTTTTGATCACACAAGCTCTGAACAAAGAAGTTTCCTGGTGACAATGGGGACTCTGCTGCATTGATGCTGGCACCTACCCTTGCTCCTTTGGAACCTCTGCCCCAGCATCGCTTCTTTGCTCCAGTGGCAACGTTGGAGAGTGAGTCAAAGAATCACGAAGTTTGGAAGACCTCCAAGATCATCCAGTCCAGCCGTTCACCTACCACCAATATTTCCCATTAAACTATGACCCTCAGTACAACATCTAAACATTCCTTGAACACCATGAGGAATGGTGACTCCACCATGTCCCTGGGCAGCCTGTTCCAGTGCCTGACCACTCTTTCTGAGAAGGAATTTTTCCTGACATCCAACCTGAAGCAATGACAGCAGGGCTGTAAGCACCCCAGCCTTTCAGTGGTGGATGGATGTCAGCTTGAACACATCTAGCAGGGCTTCTGTAAGCACAGCCATGGTGCGCATCCCGCTTGGATCCAGCAGGGCTGCTACGTGCTTATGTGGTTTGGGAAGTGAACTGTAGCAGCTTTTGGCAGTGGGAAAGTTCTATGGCAGTGTGAACCCAACTCCATCACGTGCAGCAGGCAAACCCACCAGGTACCAGCTGTCCGCCTCGCTCATCCCATCTGATGTTATCCTTCCATTTCTGTAAGTAATCAGCTTTTCCTATGCAGAACCAACCCAGAACGTCGTAAGCCAGGAATGAGAAAGTGATTGCTCATAGATATGTATCTAAATTGCTGAACTGGTACCAAGCAAATAACAAATGTGATTTTGACAAATGCTCCTACCGCATATAGAAGCCACAACGCTTTGAGGAGCAGAATAACTCAGCCAGCCGGTACCTGACTGCAAAATTAATGGTTGACTCTCCATTCCATATTTATTTTGAGGTGTCACTTCCATTTTAGTTTCCCCTGCTTGGGGATTATCAGAGAGCACGAAGCCATGAGGGTCCTCGCTGCAGCGGGAGCAGAGCAGGGTTACAGCATGCACACAGGCAGGGGAAGGGTTCCTCCTAAATGTGATTTATGGTAAGTGGAGAAGGGCGGGACTTCCCAAAGCAGCTAAGGGAATTAGGTGCCTGATTCCCATTGATTTCCCTCTGACAGAGATTAATGTACTGTTTTCCACTTCGTGATGTGCCCAGATGCGTTGGCAGGGGAGGATAATATATCAATCAGTGAGTAATGCATCTGCTCGCTAACCTCGATGCATGGCAGAGGGATATTTTACATTAGACTCTGCATCATGCTTATTGGCTGCTTATCATATTTTAGTTTTTTTTTGTGTTGTTTTTGGTTGTGTGTTTTTTTTGTGATTGCAAGATATGTTTGCAAGGGCTTATGAGATGCCATACTAACAGCGATGAGGCTGAAATATGGACTGCTTTTCACAGGGGGAGGTGGGAGCAGGTTTTAGAGAGGCAAAAACCAGTTTGATTTCATTTCCCCAAATTCATAGGAAGAGTAATGTGACTGAATGGTATTTTCTGACCATCTTAGGCATGTTGCTGAGGCCGCACTTGCATGACAGAGGTTTTTATTTTCAACCTTCTGATACTCAGCAGGGGTGGGACACTATTGTCACTAGAATATTCCCGACGCAGTGAAATTTGAGTGGGCTAATTAAACAATGTAAGAACCTTGCCAAAGCCCAACAGTTTTGCCTGAAAGGAACGGCACAGTGTCCCTTCTCTTTATTTAAATGGGAGGAGAGGAAATATGTGAGTCTAATGAACTCTGTAAGTTCCTGTGGCTTATTCTGAGCAAAGCAACCTTTAGCACTATTTGCATTATTAATATCCCAGATGGGCAAATGGGACGACATCTGACACCAGAAAAAAATCACACAAAAAAACTTTATTAACTTCTTCCTGCTGTCTTCTTTGGATTCCTCCTCAATGTTGGGGAGGGAATACTGCTCTCTGGAAATGTGCTGGAAACAGTGAGCACTGCCTGTCTGCTCTTTGTATTCATTTCATATTCCGTTTATTTAAGGACTGCAACGTTGGACGTTGGACTTGGACGCTGACACCAGGCTCCCATTCAGGATGGTTGATTTTGGATGAGGCATATGTTGCTCCAGGACTTTCTAGAGAGGGCTATGATCTTCCATCTAAGGAGAGAGGGAAATGGAAACACTCTTTGGTGGTTTCTTCACCCCTGGGTGATAACTCTTTCTTCAGCTGCTCTTGGCAGAAGGAAGAAGCTGGGCCCCCATTCACATTTTTGTTTTTGTTTTAGGGAAAACAGAAGTTCTTTCATGCTCCTTGATGTTTCTTCTATCTCATCCGGATGTGACAGAAACACGAATGTGTCAGGAATGGAATCACTGTGCCTTTTTCCACCCCAGCCATGGCTAAGTGTTTCTGTGTGTGTCCCTGAAGACCAAAACCCTGAAATGTTCCATGTTAGAAAATCCCTTCTTTAGTATATACATCCTTCTAATTCCAGGGTAAAAACCAACCCCAGACCTGGAGTACTGAATGGTCACACCTTGTTCAGGGGTCACACTGAGTTTTGCAGCCTGAGGATGCTGCTCTTCCCATTGCCCATCCTTCACCTGTCCATGCTTCCCAGAAAGAAAACCCAGGGCTCAGGCAGCAGTTCTTGTGTGTGGTACCACACAGAGTGCCTACGGACTCACGAGGAGTCCATATAGCGTGTTATGTTCAGGCAGGAACTGTAAAAGAAACCTCAAGAAAGACTTTGCAAATTGCTAACACAGAATCCTAGAATTATAGAATCATCTAGATTGGAAAAGATTTTCAAGATCATAAAGTCCAGCTTTTCAGGGGGGAGTAGATCCCGCTTCCTGGTCTACCCTTCTGAGAAACAATGTCTTGCTCTCCAGAGCCTGAGATTAGGAGGTGTATAAGAACCATGGAGATGTGGCACTGAGGTTCATGGTCAGTGGGCGCAGTGGACTAGATGATCTTAGAGGTCTTTTCCAAACTATGGTTTGCAACCTATTCTATGGTTGATTCTAGGAAGAAAGCACCACAGCTGCCTGCCAGCCCCTCCAAGGTCCTCAAGCATCATAGGGACAAAGCAACCACTTTCTTTTAAGCAAGTGAGTAAGATTGTTAAAGCTAATAAGGCCATCTGTGTGCCTCACTTCTGTTTCATTCTCTGCTTTCAGTTAAGAGTTCGGTATTTCAGCAGCCTGTACTGCTGCAAGCCCATCCTTGCTCCTGTATTTGCTCCAGGACCTTCTAATCCACATGGTTGTTCCATCTGGCCCACCACAGCTCCCTCTGCCATCGGTGTGGTCCCCCCATCTGCCCTGCTACAGCAGCACTGTGCAGCCTTTGGGAAGAGCATCATGCAGGCAGCAGCTGCGTCATTCAGAAAATGGATGGCACTGCAATTGCACTCAGGTGGGAAGTGATGAACTGAAGAGAAGTGGTATCAAAACCGCAATGCTTTGGCTTGTTCTGTGTGGAGAAGTTTGCTGCAGTCATGGCTGTGTGTTTCTCTTTCTGGCAGCTGAGACCTTGCAGGGCTGAATGTGGCACCACCAAACTGCACCAAGGCAGGTAGGGTACATGAGTCAACCCACTGCTGGAGATGGGCTCCTGCGGTCATGAGCAAGAGGTGCCATGTTGAGAAGCCATGATAAGCTCCCTTGTGCCATGGGCTGTGGATCATAGAATCATAGAATCGTAGAATCATTAAGGCTGGAGAAGACCTCTAAGATCACCCAGTCCAACCCCAACCCATCCCACCATGCCCGCTGACCATGTCCCTCAGTGCCACATGACACATGCCACAATGATTCTTGAACACCTCCAGGGATGGTGACCCCACCACCTCCCTGGGCAGCTGTGCATTACCACTCTTTCTGAGAAGACGCTTGGAGACTGAAGGACAGCATATGCCAGAGCTTCCTCTCAGTTCTCAGCCTCCCTCTTTCCATGCTTCCCACTTTGCCAGGAGCAGAGCTTTGCTGGGCAGACTGCCCTATGCCACCCCTCATCAGCCACCTCCCCAGGCCTGACTGGATAAATAGAAGCGTAACACATGCACCAAATGTCAGAAGAACTGCAGAACTTCAGTGACTAATCACGGAGAAAGGTTAGGTGCATTGCAGCCACCAGAGTGACTTCTGCTAAGCTCAGGCTAAAAATCCCAGGGCAGATGCTATTTATGTTGCACAGCACTTCAGAGGCAGTGCTGCAAGCAAGCAGATAGACAGAAATGAAGGTCAGCCTGGGCCTTTTAAACACTACATTACTTAAATGGCTTTTCCTGCCTCAGCTGTCTTGCTCTGAGATTATCCCGACCTCGAAGGAGGAGGGCTCTTTTCCTTCTGCAGTAAATGATGTGTGCATGTTCCCAGTGAGGTTGTGGATGCCCCCTCCCTGGAGGTGTTCAAGGCCAGGCTGGATGCGGCTGTGAGCAACCTGGTCTAGAGGGAGGTGTCCCTGCCTATAGCAGGGGGTTGGAACTAGGTGATCTTAATGGTCCCTTACAACCCAAACCATTCTATGATTCTATGATTCCATACCTGCTGTGAGGATGGGGGATTCAGAACTGCCCTACACATTTATGAGCAATTCTCTACCTGATGGGCAGGCTGGGAGGTCCTTTCTAAGGTTGTTAACAGTGACAGCATGTCCCCAGATTGCCTCACACCTTTCATCTGCTTTGTCTTTAAAAAAAACTTCAGCAACTCATTTTCTACATCGCTGTCAAGTCTTTAATTTCTTAGATGCATAAAGCTGATGTGAACACGCCCATGTCTATAGCATAGCCTCGGCTCCTCTGAATTTATGAGAAGCTTTGCAAAATTTGAATGATTGAGTTACGAAAATAACTTTCGATGTAATTAACATGCATTGCCTTGCCAGGTAGCAGGGAAATTGGATAATTGAGGTGCAGGTGATGGAGGTTGCGCAGCTCTTTGTAAAAGCACAGAGTGTCCGCTGTACCTCTTTGAAGCAGCCTCATTAAAATCAGTAGAGCTGCATAATAATGCACCGTGTAGTTCTGTTTTGGGAATAGCTTTCTGCAGTGGCCACTGCAGTGGCTCAGAGCTGAATGCCTCAGAAGGCTGGGCTTGACCTCACCCCGCCAACTGTGTGCCACGGAGTGCCTGTAGGTGAGCGTTGCATTGAGCTCAACACTTTCAGAGCAGTTGGCTTCAGTTAAGCTATGTGCTTGCAAAGGCCTCTGTGCACCAAAATTCATGTCCTTGACCTATTGCTAGGGAATAAAATCGTTTATTTTTTCCTACATTGCCTTGCAGGTCTGTAGAAGTGAGGCTGCCCGGTGAGCTCAGCTGCTGACTTGGGCACCTTGGAGACCTTTGTCCTGGGCTCTCAGTAAACTCAAGAGTGCATGACTGCATTTACTTCACATTTTGTGGTTTTGACTCGGAAACAGAATGTCTGAGGCTTTCTGAGACACTTGGACACCTGCCTGTGCCCAGTTCCCACACAGGGGCTGGAGTGATCCCTTTCACCAGGTATCACGGGAGTGGAAGGTCAGTTTTGGTTCATAGCAAACATAAGATAACTGTGCGAATGCTGGATTTCTTTTTGTTCATTGACTAATGTGGAAGCCAAAGAGGAAATTCAAGCTAGATAATCCAAACTTCATTTTCTGGAAGTTGTTTTGCAAGGTGAAACATTAAGCAAAATGCTTTGTTTTAATTAGAATGTAGCGTCTAATTGCTTGGATCCTTAACTTTGTTATTTTTTTCATTACCAAGTTTGAAACAAAGCCACATATTTCAAAAGGAAGCCTGAATTTCCATGAATTCCACTCCCCTACTTTTTATTTTTTTCTTTTAGATTTGGAGCGAAACCAAGGAATTCATTCCAAGGTAATAAAATTTGACCACCTTGAAAACTTCATTTTGTAGTAAATTCTCATTTCACCTTAACTTCTCTGGCTGTTTTTCCCTATGAGGAGCACCCCGTCTGCTGCCCCCAGGCCTTGCCTCTGGCACCGTGCCCCATGGGGAAGCTCTGGGTGAAGCACATTTGTGATTTCAGGCGTGACTTCAGCTTGCTGAGCAGCAGTGAGAACTTTTGGATGGTCTCTGGTGACAGCACAGGGCAGCTTCCCAGAGAGCCGGAGACTTCTGTGCAACAGAAGGACTAAACATGTTGAGACAGACGAACTTCTAGGCACTGATCTATGTCACTGTCATGGGGAAGTCTTCGTGTTACATCTATCCATCTAGCTATTTATCTTATTTTGCTAGCTGAGCATGATATCAAATCCAATTAAAAAAACAAACAAACACAAACCAAACCAGAAGTTGATTCAACACAACCCTAGCCAGGTCAGCATTTCATCACACATCTGATCTAGTGACTGGCAACCCTGCCCGTGGCAGGGGGTTGGAACTAGATGGTCCCTTCCAACCCAAGCCATTCTATGATTAAATGTGTTCCCAGCCTTAAGCTTGTAGACTGTGTAATTTCCAGAGCCAGTTTGTTGCTGTCCAGAAGTCCCTATGGAGGTCCCTTCCAACTCGGGCCATTCTATGATTCTACGGGAGCTGTTGGCACCTTGGATGATGAGAATGAGTGCTGTGCACAGCTTCCAGAAATGTAAGAACTGTAACTAAATAAACTAGTAATTGGATTTATCATATCTACATATTCCTTGGTATGAAGTCTCCCGTCTATCTGTATGTGGGTGAAAGGATTTCCTTGTGCAAAAAACCATGAGGTTAAAGAAGAGAGGAGGTGTAAATGTATCCTTCGGCTGCAAGAGTTTTATTGGACTGCAATTCCTCTGCAGCAGAAGACGCTGACTGTGTTGTAGTGTACATATTAGTAGAGTATTATACAAAATCTTACCGTGTTTGCTGTCCTCCATTAAAGAGAGGTGTACATGCATTTAAATAGACCCATCATGACTTGGGTTTATTGCACCAATAATTCATTTATTTATTGCGGGCTTATTTTTATTGCTGACAATATTTTCAGTGTAATTTGAAATTCAAAAGAAATTGTCACAAACAGTCATTAATGTTTAAAGGCACAGGTTATTATTTAGTGTCGTGCTAGTTATATTATACATTATGCATTAAATACTTTTTGGCGGTACACTTACTAAATACAAATTGAGGCAAACCAGTCCCTCAGTGGGAACAGACCTGCCTATTTTCTTTCTACTTTCAGCCTGACTTACAAATGAAGATCTTCTGGATTTCAAAGCTGGTGCTGTTTTCCCCCCCACCCCCCGCTCTCTTTTCAGGGCGGATTTCCAGGGCTACAGGGACTTGTTAAGGAAAGATCAAACATAATATATATATGTATTAATGCATGAAACAGATATATTTACCTCACAGGGGCATTGAGAATTAATTAGTCGCTGATTAGAAAGCAGTGGAAAATGAAAACCACTATCTAAGCACTTGATAGTGTTTTCCCTTTGAATCCACAGCTGGAAATGAAGCCACTTGGAGAGCATGCAGTGAGCAGTGCCCAGCCTGCTCTCAGCCATGTATTTTTCTAGCAGCTGGCTTAGGCTAAGTATGGACAGTTTTAATGAAAGCAGGCCCTGCCTTAAGCATGTAACCATCTTGCAGGTGTCTCCAAATGAGGTTCACCGTGGAGTCGTTCCTCCATTTAGGATCCATGGGTGAGCATGGGCACGGTCACCCCAAGCCAGGCCTCAGAGCAGATGTGGGATAACAGTTCCCGAGTGTCCCCACAGCCCCTATTGGTTTTTGGCTCAGGGACCAGAGAGGTGGTGGATGCCCTGACCCTGGAGACACCCAAGGTCAGGCTGGACGAGACTGAGCACCTGATGGAGCTGTGGGTGTCCCTGTTCATTGCAGGGGGGTAGGACCAGATGGCCTTTAAGGGTCCCTTCCAACTCCAATGATTCTAGGATTCTATGACTTCCCCAGCCAGTTGTGGTGTCTACACGTGTAACCATCCTCACAGAACTTATTTTCTGTGGATGTGCTTATTCTTCCTTCAAGGCCAGGTAACCCCTCGGCACCCACAGGGTAGTGCTGCAGGGAGCTTCTAGATGTCTGCTGTGTCATTTGAATAAAACCCTCTTTTTTGTTTGTTTCTCACCTGCTGCCCACTAGTTTAATGCCACCTCATCCTTGTGCTATGGAACCAGTAAGATGTTGTTCACCATGCACCCTCTCCATGTCACTCCTGAGCTTACAGACCTTCATCACAGCTACCCTCAGTCATTTCGTTCCCGACCTGAGCAGAAAGCCAAAGCTTATTTTGCTATATCTTCTATGTGATAGTGTTTCTGGGCTCTCCTTGGGGACAAGGCTCATTGAGCCAGTGCAGGAGGAAGGGAAAGCAGCTTCTCTCCCACCCTGGGATGGAGTTCACAGAGCCATGTTGAGGCTTGCTCTGAACTTCACCAAAGTTTATCGGCACGACATCTTCCCTTCCCTTGGGGGCATATGAAAGCATCCATATAAAAGCATCGTATAAAAGCATCCATCCGCTGGCGCCGGGGGACAGCGTGTCCATCTGTGTGGCTCCAGGCACAGGCTGTCAGGGTGCTCACGTGCTGTCGCCTGCATGAGACTCCATTGGTTTTAGATAGGAGCCTGTGGATACAGCGGGGAACAACTTGCAGCATGAAAGCAGCATCTCGCAGTGTTGGTCTTTCTGCTTCAGCTGTAGATGGATTGAGCAGAGATTTTTTTTTTTTCCTAGAACAGTCTGAGCCCCAGTGCATGAATCCCTCATTAATCTAGCAGAATTACTGCTGTCTATTCTCCTATAGATTTCACCTCATCCTCTCCTCTGCTGCACCTCCAGCCTTGTTAGCTCCTTGTCAGGTGGGAGTAGCAGCAGATGCTGTGATGTACTTGGGGCGATGCTGGCTGTGCTGCTTGCCAGCTGATTGCTGCCTTTCATCACGGGTGAAGGGCAAGCTCTAGTGACCTTTCTCATCATAAAGGCATACATTTAGGTCTTAGGCTGCTTTTAACCAAATCTTTTAGGAGCTGAACATCCTTGGCTGCATCTAGTTAAAAAGTCAGGAGAAAGGAGAGGCAGGGAAGTGGACATGCAGCAGAAGAATCACAGAATCATACAGTATCCTGAGTTGGAAGGGACCCACAAGAATCATCGAGTCCAACCCATGGCTCCACACAGGAGACCCAAAATGCAAACCCAAAGTCCGAGAGCATTGTTCAGATGCTCCCTGAGCTCTGGCAGCTTGGGGCCATGCCCACTGCCTTGGGCAGCCTGTTCCATGCCCACCACTCTCCAGGGCAAAGCCTTTCCCTAACCCCCAGCCTGACCCCCAGGCACACCTGTGCTGAATGTTGGGACAGCGATGATGGTGTGGGCTAGCACTAGCTCCCCTCCCAGCAGAGGCCTGGGCACAGAAGAGGTGGTAGTTCCCCCTCCCATGTCACTGCCTGGTTTCACTCCACTGCTGACTAGGACCCAGAGAGCTGAAATCCGGCTGCTGGTTGGCCATCTGGAAGGAACCATGAGAAAACAACAACACCGCAAATCAGAAAAGAGCCTGTTTACATCTTTGGTGGAGCGGGTGAAGGCCTCCAACTGGCCCTGTTTATTTTAGGATGTTTTGTGGATCATCAGGAATGTCCATTAAAGGGTTATTTTTAATATTGCTTTTTGTGGAGAACGCAAAGCCAAGGAGACCCTCCCAGGCCCTGACAGGGTGATTAATCTGCCCTCTCCACAAAACTCTCCTTCAAGCCTTGCAACTTCAAAGCAAAAACCCCCGGCACCTCTGGCTGCAGGGTGTCCGTGCCTCGCCGCCTGACATTTGATGCGAAGGGGATTCATTCTCCCACATCCAAGCTGAAATTCCCCAGGTGATAATCAGTGATTTCACATTTTCAGCTTGAAACGATTTGTGTGAAAGACATTAGATGCTAGGAAGCAGGCTGTGCGGGAGCTGCGCTCACTCCGTCTTTCCAAAAAGGAAGTCATTTTTTATTTGCCTTCCTTGACTGGTGACATTTAAGATGTTTGCCCCCAAATTTTAAGCTGTAGAAGGAGACGGACCACCCTGCGCTTTGGCATTGATGGAAACTAAATCTGGCCACGGAGTATTTGTGTGTTGTCTTTAAGCTGAGCTTCCTTGCTGAGATATCTTCTTTAGTGGAAATTAAATAACATACAGTTGCCCCTGTCTACAAGGCTCATTACTGTCTGTCAGTTCTGACCATTATATCCACTTAAAATACCACAGGGAGAGCTTATTGGGATTCTTCTGATATACTATTCCTCCAAAAGTCAATCAAAAACCAATCTAGTGCACTTAGAGCTTTTACTGCTTTGCTGAAGACAATCTCCCAGTATCGGCTAATCTGCACAGCCTGCTCTGATAGTGCAATGATTTTTAAGGGCATGTGAGAAGAGATTACCTACCTGTTTGTAAATGAGAATAATGGCTCGCTTGCAGTGGGTGTAGGAACAGAGGTGACAAATGCAATTACTCCTCCAACCAGAGGGGAAAAAGCCCGAGCACAACGCGCTTGTTTGGGCTGTGCCATAAAATCAGTGGAGAGCTGCTTGGTGGGATCGGGGAGATGGATGGCTGCAATGGAGCTGAGTTACTTCCCTGAGGGGCTGCTGGGTGTTGTTGAGCCCACTGTGGGAAGGGAAAGGTTTGCTTTCTGAACAACTAATGGCCCCACAGGGTCCTGTGCTTTGCTCTGCTCTGTGCTACTGGCAGGGCAATAGGGAGACAGAGGGAAGGCTGTGCTGCAGGAGAGGTATGGAGCAGAGACAAGCTCCCCCAGCACACTTTAGTACCCTTTGAATGGTCTGGGAATAGTGTGCTAGGGCATTTTTCAATACTCAGAGTTTAATGTCTCAGTTTCTATTTCTCTTTCCCTTAGAATCTGGAATCACCCTCTGTTAACTCAAGCTGGAATTTCCTTGCCTCAGGTGTTTACCGTGGAAGAGGGGAAGGCACAGAAGAAATGCAATGCCATCTGAAATTAAATGGATCTGGGCTTGTCTGAGCCATCCCTGTGTCTGTCCTTGCTTGCTTGCTTGTAGAAATGGGATACAGGAGACCATGTAATACTCTGGGAGCAGAGAGGGGTGGGCTCACCTTGCTGGCTCCTCCCTCTCTCTGGGATATTGTTGAATATTAGTTCTTTTTCATGCTTTAACTATAAGTTTGAATATTAGGCTACTTGTTTCTCTAGTTCCATTCTGGAGGTACTCTGGTAAAACCTTGTACATTGTATTATGGAGATATTAAATGCACAGTCTTTTATGATATTTTTGTGTAACACTATTCTGGAAAACCAAGGAAGTTCCACAGATGGCAAAATGAGGAATGTGGTTCCTAATCTGAGCAGCACCTTTCAGCCCTTGCAGAAATTTGCACTTTACAGGTGTGTGCTTTAGGATTCAGCAGCCTTGACATCAGTTGCAGGTGACAGATGCAGCTGGGTCTGTGCTTGCAGTTCATCTCTGGGGCAATTCTTCTCCCCCATGCAGAGGAGCTAAGTGGCATTGCACTGACTAACAGGGCCATGTTGAGTACTGAGAAGGCCCCACTGGGTTTGGGGGAGTATTGCTCTGCCTGTGCAATCACATGCTCCAGAAGCAAGGAGAGGCCCAAGCCTGCTTGTGTCTCCGTTGCTTCCATCCTGGCATATCCAACCGAGGTAGATAATAACCTGGTTACCTCCATTCCACCACCTTCAGCACATGCTGCAGTTCCACTCCTCTGCATGTGATGGAGCAAAGTCTGGATGCAGTAAATGCTTAGCTCAACGTAACTGGGTGATTACATATTTGTTGAACTGCCAAAGGCTGCATTTGCAGTTGAAAACTCAAATAGTGTAAAAATTGTAAAGTGACTCATAAAGCGACTAACATGACATCTATATAGTCTTCGGGAGACATTTCCTACCCTTTTCATACCCAATCACAGATTAATTCATCAGTTTGATAAAATAAAAAGTAATTAATATATTTCTGTCATGTATCTCCTTGCAGTCAGAATGATAAAATATTCACAAGAGAGGTGGCTTGGAAACATGGATTTGATGAAGAAGATTCAAAAAGAAAGAAACTTTAATTAAAGTCTAGAAAGGTCATTGAGTCCTACCATCAGATAATGGTGAAATTATAAAGCAGATGGCAAATGTCCCCAAGAAGAAGAGAAGCAGTAGTCTGGAAAAAAAGGAAGATATTGTTAACAAAGTAAAACTCCACTTAGCAGAGGCATTGCTCCCAGTCTAACAGCCGGAGAGCAGGGAGAAGTGGTCAGATCCTTAGGGATTGCAGAGCTAGAATGTTAACTCCTGTTAAAAAATATATATGCTTTTGGAGAAGAACACTGCATCTAGGTTTGTCTCAGTCATTTTCCTGATTCCTTTTTTTTCAGTTGCATTGCAGTATAGGAAGACCCTCCACTGTCTCCAGAGATAAACCTGAGTCTTGATGCAAGGCTTTGCTCTTGAGTCAAGCTAGAAGTGAGGACCTACTGCACCTGGGTCACTGTTTAGAGCAGAAACTCCAAGTCAAAAGGTCTTGTTGGCAACAAGCATCCATGTGTCTTGATCCCACTAGCTGACAGGGCTGTGGGCTGGGCTGTGGTACGGTCATACCATGGCTGGACCCGCAGTGAATCAGATCTGTGGAGATGAGTGGAGGTTTGGAGTGGATTCCTTGTGATGTGCTCCTGGCAAGAGAGGCTCTTCGGTTCGCATGAGGGTCAGGAAGACAAAGGCCATCAGCTGTCCTCTGAGGATGGGACGGAGTGCTTCCAGCATCAGGAGCACAAGAATGATTTGACATTCAGCTCAATTTTTTTTCCTAAGTCTGTAGGAAAACTAGTGGAATTCACTAATGGTGTGTAGGAGTATTTCAGCTGCCTTATCCACATCGCTGCTCACTGTTAGTGTGAACTGGTATGTGCTGCTTCCCCACACCCCCCACTGCTGTGCACAGTGCTGTGCTAGTCTCAGTGTCAGGGCTGGCCAGGCTCAGGATTGCTCACACGACCCTAATTCAGCCCTGGGCCTGAGCTATTGTGCTCCCCTAAAGCCTTCTTTGAGTTTTTCCTGTGCTAGTTGCTGCCAGGCAAGTGAATGAAGATATCAAGAGTGATGAGGCCACGTTCCTGCCCAGTTTGTCCCAGCACCTCACCTGCATGGCGCAGCAGGAGCACTGCTACCAGCAGGCCCTGGGGACTACAGCATGCTGAGTGATGAGGATCACACCATTATTCTCAGCTAAAACAAGTGCTTTTCTTTTCATTTCCTGGCCTTTGTGCTCCTTTCCCTCCCAGCAGACAGGGAAGGCTGTAAGTGCTCTACTTTGCTGCCCAGCACTGACTCATACCTCGAGTCTGTTCATTATGGCGAGGCGGTGCTGTTGTGGAAGGAATGTCAAGTGGCCATGTAATGAAACAAGGCCAGCAAAATATGTGTACCAAATGGCTTCCCCGGCCCTCATGCTTCACAAACCAAACAGTGTGGCACTTTGAGAAGGAATCTCATTGATTTCAGCAGAGGATGGGTTTCTCTCATAAACCTGAGTCAGCCTTGATGTTACTGACTATAAAGCAGCAGCCTTGGCATCTGTCTCAGGCTCTCAGCGGGGATGTGTGCAATTTGAAGTGATGTTCTCAGACATTTAAATCACAGATCCATGTCCCACGTCAGAGATGAAAGAAAGTGAAGACAGGCAAAACTAAGCTGTGACATGCGGTAGCTGCAAGGTGGGCTGAGGGAGGAAGCATGCTTTCACCCCACTTACCTGCAGTGCTCCTCTGCCTGGAGCTGGGCCATCCTGGAGCAGGGCTGGCCAAATGGGCTGTCCGGGAAAAAAGCCTTAATAGAGATCATCAGAAATAGTCAGGGCTATTATTTACTACAAAGTATCAGATGAGACCTACGCCCTGTGCAGCAGTCCTGCACCCAATTGCAACGCAGTGGATAGAATGAATGGGTGCTTACCTCCATCACTGCAGTGGGACTGGTCTGTGAACATCAGCTGGCATCTGTTTCATAAAAGGGCCTTCGAATGTCACCAGTCGTGCTCTCCATCCTCTGACCCAGCACCACTTGGCTTTTCAGTCATCTCTCTGCTTCAGCATTGCCTCTATCCTAGTAACTCAAAGACCAAACTAATTTTCATATGCAGTGTCTTATTTGTGTAGCTCGTGTATGAAAGATCAAAGGTGGGCCAACAGGGCTGCTCTTTTCCCTAAGATGTTCAGCATCCCTTTGGCTCAATGAGATATTAAACACATATGACAGTACAGACAAAACTCTGTTGGTTATCTTTTGGGCACATGCTGAATGGACCAAGGCAGACAGAAACCAGACCTACATGCCTCTTTCTTTTTCCATTTTTCTGTGCCTGAGGAGCAAGGATCTCACGCACCAGGTTGACCTTTTTTTTTTGTTTCTCTACCAATTAGTTGATTTTCTTTTTTCTTTTGGTTTGTCTTTTATCTGTTATCGCATGTCTACTGCATTTTCCAGAAAGTGTCTTTGACTTACCGTGCATTTATAGATTGTGAAGCAAATTACTCCCTTTTCATTTGCCTATTTAAATTGGTTAATGTGTTTAAACATTTCCTCCTCCTGCTAAAGGCAGTGTAAAAGCAACGCTTTTGCAGTGGTGTCTGCAGAACAACTCACTGTTTTCACACAGGTACCCAAGTTTACACGATTTACCTCCATCAGTTATAACATACCATTATCAGGAATGGGGTCGTTTAGGCACGTTATTGAAATTTAAGGCATCTCTGATTTCGTAGTTAGAGCTAAGGAGGATGTGCTAGAAGTTTTGAGAACTGGAGGAGGAAAGGTTGAAAAGGAGAGTATTTTTGCAAATCGATCCTTTTATCTAACTGGGGGAACGGAAAGAGGCTTTGACTATTTCAGACAGCTCGAAGCGAACTTTAACTTCCTAAAAGTTTAAAACATTTTTTTTTTTCCAGTGCAAATGAACTACAAATGCAGTTTATGGTAAATAAACAAAGAAGATGTAGGGGGACACTCTCTTACAGAGCAGAAGCATTTCTCAGTACTTACTCCATACAGGAGTGGAGGATCAGCCCCCCTAAGTCCATTTGCATCCTAAAGCGACTGATTTTACCTGGCTCCAATCTCAAACAAGAGGCATCTGTGAGCACCCGGAATTAACATATGTGTACGTTCAGGCAGAATTGAGCTGCCAATTGACACGTTCGCTTGACAAAGTACACAGAAAGACTTCATGCTGAGGACTGCATAGCACCTGCCCAGGTAGGAAAGAGTGGCTTCTTTAGGAGTTGAATGATTTGCTAATGGGTTTCAAGTACAGGAGATGGCTGCACCTGGCCACCCGACTGCATATATGCATTTCCAAAGAGGGAAGAGCTCTGTTTAGCCCAGAGGGAGTATTAGTGAAACTGCCTCCTGTTGGAAGGGAGTCGTATCTCCTTGACGCCATGACTGAAAGCAGTTTGAATAGGAGGGGGTGAGATGCTGCATGAGTTAGGATTTCTTTTTTCTGTGCATACAAGCTAAGAATGCAGAAAGGGCACCTTGTGACCAAGCACTTGGTGGGGTAAATGTCTCCAGACTGTTAACTGACTATGATAGAGGTTGCTTTCTTTTGGTTTTGAACTAAAAGCAATACGAAATGCCCTTTTCTCTCCTTTCTATAGCGGTTGTCTTCATAAGCTCTTAAAATGTTATGCTTCACTTTAGATTTTTTTTTTTTTTTTTTTTGCTAGGTTTTGGGTTAGTACTGGTTTCTGTTAAGTGTGATTTCAAAGCGATGGAGTGAAAACTAAGGTATTTCCGTGGTCTGAAGATCCTGCATGCTGGCCAGTCTCACAGTACTCTAAACTCAGAGTTTTGTTCTACGTGGAATGTGTAGGTGAGTTCCTGGGCAGCAGGAGCAGGAGCAGCTTGAATCCTAAGGAATCTGAAGAAGTTCATAGCAGGGGTGCAAGCACATGCATACAAGCACACATGATCATTTGGATTAAATGTAATCATAGTCACACAGTATACACCAAATAAATACCAAATAGATGCACTTATGTCCACTAAGGGCATAATACATTGCTGAAAGAAGGAATGCATTTGTATCTGGATATATGGGATATACAGCTATGTCATTACACTGTACTTATCACCAGCTGGGTGTGATAGATAGCCATATAAGTACGTCTTGTTTATTAACTCGTGGTATAAGGTAATATAAACAGAATGTATTCATAACCACATAAAATCTCTCCTAGTTATCAGCTCAGCTCATCATCTCACTTCCTATCTCAGCAGAAAATGTCTTGTTTCACACGTAATCTTTCTGGCTAACTCTTCTACTTTGATGAGTGTTTCTGTGCTTTGGTTTCCCAGATGTAACGTGGGGACAGAACTTGAGCAAAATGGTGTACAACAGGTCATAGGAAACAGGGTTATTGTGGAGTTAGGTTGTTAATTCCCTGCTTGTGAGCAAGGACTGGCAACACCTGCATTGTGCTTGTGGAAGTGTTGTGACTAACCTGATGATTGCTGTGTGAGAGAGGGGGGAGCAAAGCCCTGCGTGGGTACCTGGACCTGTCCCACTGCCCACAGTGAGGGACCAGGGCAGGGTGAGGGGAAAGCAACTACCTTGCTTATAGGTACCTCTACGCCTGCAGCTGCAGGACAGAAGTTGTTGAAAGGTGGGTAGCAGTCTGTTTTTGCTCTCTCCTTGCTTCTGGTGGTGCCTAAAGGACAGCAGTGGCTTTTTTTATTTGTTTTTAAATTATAGTAGCAAGTCAAGAAAGTGTTAACACTGAAGGCTATGTGACAGCAGGAGATTTGATGTAGTTCACAGTAACACTTGAATATCAGTTTATGTTTTAAAGCCCTTTCTGAAGTTGGGTTGACACAGATTTTCCCATTATGTTGTGGGGGAACTGAGGCACAGGATCTTGCTAAGGTCTCCATCCAGGTTCAATAACAGAATTAAAATTAAGACTTTTGAGTCAGTGCTCTACCAAATAAACAGTGTACAGAATAGCTGATTCAGATGAAAGATGCTTGTTTAGTTCATCGATTTACACAATCATCTGTGACCCTGACGCTGCAGGACAGATGATGCTATTACTACTTCATGGTAAGGCGATATTACAGAGCCTTTGTCAGACTCATTTTGGTCTGATCCATTACTCAGGAGCATCCAAGCCAGAAGTAATTCATAATTTGTCCCTCTTAGGCAAATAACCATTAAAATCTTCACATCCTATTCTTTCCTGTGAGGAGTTGTGGATATGCAGTATATTTCCTGGAAAAAATGTTCTGAGAGAATTTAATCCCTTCAATCCTGTCTTTAGCCTGCTTTCCTAAAGAAACAAGACACATACAGTTGCAGTCTTTCTCTCTCTTCCCCATGACCTTTAATAAGGATGAGCCTCTCAGATGATGCTAACTGCAGCTGACAGGGGGAGAGAGATCTCAAAGATACCTCCAGTGTCAGGACTGTGAAACCGGCAGCAGAAGGAAGCCCTGTGGGGGTCACTACCAGGGACTCCATCATGGCCTTCCTAAGTGCTGGCAGGTGGGGTGATGGTGAGGGAAGGACCTGAGAGAGTGTGGGAGGGTACATGGACTGTTGCAAAGGTGTTTACCAAAAGCCAGGGCATTCAAGAAAACCACGCAAAAGTGGTGCAGTTCTGCTCTTTTGGACCACCTTGTTTGCTCTCTCACATCTCCTGTGGTACCTTACTGGGAATCATGAGGTGCAGTTACCAGATGCGAAGAGTAGGAAATGCCAAATAAACCAGAAACCTGATCTGAGTTGCTCAAAGTCTTAAGACTTTGCTGTGCCACACTGCAAGGATGCAGAACAAAACCAGCACGCTCAGGGAACTTTGGGTTTTCCTTCCCACGTGTCTTCCACGATGAACATCACTGGGACTTTGCTAGCTTCAGCAGCACCATGTCAGCATAGAATCATAGAGTGGTTTGGTTTGGAAGGGACCGTTAAGATCATCTAGTTCCAACCCCCCTGCTATAGGCAGGGACACCTCCCATTAGAGCAGGTTGCTCAAAGCTTTCCCCACCTGATGACCTGGCCTTCCATCTTTAGCCTGGAGGTCTCAAGAGATAGTGACTGTCAGTGCTTTCACTGCCCCAGGACTGATTGCAGCTCCTCAGGAGGGGCTGGCTGGAGAAATGAGATAATATAGAATCATTGAGGTTGATCACTAAGATCATCTAGTCCAACCCATCCCACCATACTCACTAACCATGTCCCTCAGTGCCACATCTACCTTTTTCTTGACACCTCCAGGGATGGTAACTCCACTGCCTCCCTGGGCAGTCCGTGCCAGTGCCTCACCACACTTTCTGAGAAGAAATGTTTTTCCTAATATCCAAATGGAACCTCCTTGGATGTGACCCACACTGTAGCAACATGGTCCCAAACAAGATGCACTGTTGTGCAAACATCCACCTTGTTCAACTGCATGTACATCTCTGTGCTCTCCGAAGATAGCCTGACATGACGTGCATGGATGAAGGTGGATAAGGTTGGAGGTTCATAACTTGAGGGTCACGTGGTGTTCCTGCTTTTATTTTAATAGGAGGAGCAGCAGGGAAAATCTCTTGGCAGCTGAGGTGGCCTGGGCTCACATGGATATTTGGGAGCTTGCTGTTTCCTGGCTCATCCCACAGCCCCCATGGCATGTGTGTGGCGCATTACTCAATGCAGAGATGCTCTTGCTCCCAGAAAGTGATACATCTGCTGAGCAAAGATTTGGCCCTCTTAACCGGCTGGTAAAGCAGCCGAGGTGCTGCTTGAATTACACGGACACAGCCTCCCGATTTTGCCCTCTTTTTTTTTTTTTTTTAAATCCAGTGCATTTCTATGAGATGAAAGCACAGTAAGTGACACTCTCAGCTGCTATCAGCTCGGTTTTAATGTGGACTTTTCTGAGGAAGGAGAAAAAAAAAAAGCTTCTCCCAAGGTCATTAGCTGGCAATTGCAGCCTGTTTGAAAATTGCTTGCACTCCCTGCTAATTGGTCTACCAGACCTGTTCATTTGTTAATTTGATGCCATTAGGTAACCGGCACATCTCTGCTGCGGAAAGAGTAAGGACAGAGGTGGCTGTTTGGGTCTCTTGCTTTGGGTGGACCTGACACAGGAGGGGGCAGGGGCCACCCCAAGGGGCAGTGGGATGCTGTAGGGATGGTCTGGGCTTGGTGGTATGAAATGTGGGCTTTGGGGTGAATGGGAGAGCCTGAATGAATAAATTGATTTAGGTTGAGTCAATAGCTCAACCTTAAAGCAATTATTGCAATTACCTAGGTTGGCATCAAATTGACTGCTTTTAGATTTGCGAAATAAAAGGGGGAAAAAAAGGTGTTTCAGGGTTAAATGAATGCTTTATTTGACTAAAAATGAATTATGTATGAGTGGAATAAATAAGACCAAAGGGCTGGAATAACAGAGGAGGATCAGATACCTGTCCTGACCCTTCCTCTCCTTTCCTTTCATCACATGGCTCCTTGTTATGTGATAGTAACATGGGACAAGGACAAGGTCTCCCAGCAGGGTTCCCTGCCTGTGGGCTGTGAGAAACATGAGGGGACATAGGAGAGAGAACCTGGTTCTACCCTTGGTCTGTGGGGCCAAGCCCGGGAGGGAAGCACAGAATCTTGGTCTCCACAGAGACAGTGCTGTGCCCACCCCTGGGTATGCCCTATAGCTGGATAGTCAGGCTGTTTTCAGAGGAGAAAGACCTTGAATTTATGAAGGAGGGAATGTGAACTGAGATTAGTGCATGAGATACTGCAATAGAAGAGTCATCAGCTGTGTCTCACAGTCTGTGAAAGGTGCCAAATGCCCTGAAACTATTTACGCATTTAAGAGTATTTGGTGAGTGCAACCCAAACTGTTCCAGATTGGCTGAAAGAGAATCTTTTAGAAACTTTGACTGTATGAGTATATAAGGAGAAGTGAACTATCTCTGCTAGCGCACGGGAATGGTAGCTCCCACCTGGACAGGGCTCAGCTTCCGCCCCTGGTGTAAAGGAGGGGACTCATGCCATCCTCAGAGCCAGGGATGAGCCAGAATGTCTTATAGCTCTGGCTCACTCAAACAACCATACTGCTCATCCCACAAGGCTGCCCACCAGCCCCTTTGTGTCCTTCACCCTTGGCCTTCCCTTATAGACTTCAGCCCCAAAAGACTGGGAGATCTCAGCCCCAAAGCACCCTGAGGAGAACCTGGCAGTCAGTGGATAACCCGTGCTTCAGTGACGGAGAAGGAAAACAAGCAATAGCTCACGTAATTCTCACCAGACTAGGGCTGTTGCCAGCACAGCTATGTTAGTTGCAAATCACACCTCATTGCACCTGATGGTCACAGCTTGGCTGGAAAAAGCTTGTCGGCTTGACCCGGTGTAAGGAGACGGAGGATTTAGCGGGCTCTTCCTTGCTGCGTTTTGAGAATTTCTTAAGAAAACATTTTCCTTCCATGGGTGATTTCACAGGATGGGAGAAAAGCAGCTGTTGGTGGTTCACAGCTCAGATTTCCCTGAGAAGTGTAAAGTCTCAGCTGGACACCGTGATGATGGATTTTATAGATTTCCCCTCGCTTCCTCCGCAAGCACCAGGCAGCTAAACCCAACAGTAGGCTACAGTGCGTTTCTCTGTGTTTTACTTTGCCTTGAGATAATCCATTTGCCTCTGTTCTTTGAAAACTTACTGAATAAGCCACTTGTTTCACACTAGTGGGGAAATAACACTTTGGGGGCCCCTTTTGTGCCTGTCTTATGTATAACAGGAGTGTGAAGTTTTATAAGGGCTAATAAATATCCAGCTCTGCCAGATGTTGGCTTTCCTTTTTTTTTCCTCATTTTTTGCCTTTCTAGAAAAGAGGTCAGAATTTGAGTTCCACACTTTGTGTGACTGCAAATAAAATGGGACTGTTTCTAAGAGACATGTTGTGACAGGGTAAGTTATCACATTTTAGCTGGTGTTAAATATAGAAATGCCACTTAAGAGGGGATGCATTTTGTTAGGCATCTGATATTTGTCTCCTCAAGACATCCCTGTGAGATGGTGTCTGTTTATTATCTTCTCTCTTTATTATTCTGCTGTCTGGTGACAATGGTTAATGATAAAGTTGGTCTTTTATGTGTTTTGTAATGCTGGAGATATGGTGGGGTAGGTCATTGCCCTTGGGGAGCTGACTCCAAATTAGCCCCAGCTGGAGAAATTCCCACTTGCAATATGTGCCTCGTTCTACCCATGGGAAACTGCTGGGTTAAAAGCAGGAGTGGAGGCAGTTAAAGATTGCAAAATGTCTGTGCAAAATACGTGGCCTTGTGGCTACAGCTGGGGACATGGGGCAGGAGAGAGACCTGGAGAGATGTGACACAGCCCAAATCGGCAATGCTGAGATGAGGAAGGAGGGGAACCTTTCCCTTAGGTTGGAATCATAGAATGGCTTAGGTTGGAAGAGACCATAAAGATCACTGAACTCCAACCTCTCTGCTGTGGGCTGGCTGCCCTCCAACAGACCAGGCTGCTCAGGGCCCCATCCAGCCTGGCCTTGGGCACCCTTAGGGATGGGGCACCCACAAAAAAAGGGTCAAAACTTGCTGGAGTTAATGGTTTTGAAGTTTGTTTGGTTATTTTGGCTAAATCTAGTTCATTGATGGATCTATTTTGTTATCTTGTTGAGAAGGCATGTGTTTGGGCTCATTTATAAAATTAGAAAGTGCCATTTTCTTTCTGGTGTATGCTCTGCTGATTCTCCAGAGTGGTAATTGCATGGAAACTTGCATGGCTTATACCTAAAGGAATCTTAATTTTAATACATACAGAATTATTCCTATTGAAGCCTCGTTTAGTTAGAAGCAATGCAGGCTTCCATCAAGCACCTTTCCAAACAGAAGCTGGCTTTACACTTAAAGTGGTTTCTCAGTTCTAACTTTATCTTCCCCCTGCTCGGACTCAGCTCCATTAAAGTTAATCACCATCATATACTATTACCCATTCAGTTAATGAAAAATAGTTTTCTCCAAAGGTGAAGTGTTATAATTAAGGGCTCTGCATAGCCACAATAGCTTTTATGCCTTCCCTCTTTTTTTTCATTTTTGAAAATTGGCTCTTTCTGTGCAGAGCAAAGGGCCAGAAACACTTACGATACAGACTGGTTCTGCTCTGACAATGAGAAAAATAATCGTGTTGGATTACATGGCCACAGATACAATTTAGCAACAGGTTCATGTCCCTGCCATGGATCATCAGTCAGATCTGATAAACCTCACAACTTACTGAGCAACACCGGCCTACTTTACAGCAGTGTTGGTTTTATTCAGAATGATACCAGGCTGCTTTTAGAGCAGTAATGAGACCAATGCAGGATGGGGAGTCTGGTCTGACTAGAGACAGCCTGGCCCAGAGAAGAGAACAGGTCCATCCCTCAATCCCTAGCACCCATGGGCATGCCACCAGAGTGGGAAGGTGATGGTGCAGCCACAGCTGAGCTGAAGATAGTTGGACTAGACGACCTTTAAGGGTCCCTTCCAACTCAAATGATTCCATGAATATGTTTGAATGGTTGCTATATCAAATTATTTTGTCAAAAATCACTATTTTTTGGTTATGGACTAAATTCACTTAGTATTCTTTCCCTCAGCCTCTGAATTAAAGATTAAAATAAAAAAAGCTGCATGGAAAATTCCTGATGTGTGCTAATAAAAATGTTCTTGTGTATGTTCTATGATGCACTTCCAGATATATAAATATAGATGATTTGTAGCTCTACACAAATAAAGCGGGATTTTCAAAAGCAATCTAACTGCTCCCAGCCTAAACTACTTGGAGTAAAAGCAGGGAGAGTTTATAATTAAATTCACTGGGAGCTGTGCTGGTCCCCTGCTGAGTGCCTTTAAACATTTCTCTCCTTAGACTCTACTGGGAGAGAAATAGACTGCATTTATAGCCATCTTGTTTCAATATAAACATGTCAAACTGTAAATCTGATGCAGTGATGGGCTCAAGCTGAAAAATTCTGCTCTAGATTTGATAGTCTCTATTTCAGATCAGCTCCTTTCTGGGCTTTGGATTTGAGGATCTGAGGCTGGTTTCTAATTTATGTCCAGTGTCCTTCCTTGCACTGGGAGACGCTCTCAGACCTGTGTCCCACTGAGCCAGTGTTACACTGTTGGTACCAGAGGAGTACTCCAAGGTGGTTTCCCAGTGTGAAATACCCTTTTTCAGCACACGTCCCTTACAACCTTGCTCCCGTTCAGAACATGATTACGCATTTCCTTTATAATGAGAGCAGCGTGTACCTGCCTTTGGTCTCACGCTTCTGTTCTGAGTGTCCCTGTGTCTTTCCTTCCATGCCCTGTAGAGAGAAGAAGCTAATAATACAGCATCACCAACCAAAATAGCATCGTGGTTATAATTAGCTTCAGCCAGGTTTTATGCTGGGAACAGCTTGGTCTGTGAAATGGGCTGTATGCCATAAGACAGGGCAGCTCTGCGTCCTGACAGGAGATGGAGCTTGGAGAAATGTGAAGAAAAACCAAATGAGCTTTGACAGATTTGGAAGATGATGGCAGCAATTGGTGTATTGGCAATCCCAAGCTTGTGTAAGCGTTAGATCTGAGGAAGAAGGTGTGGGACAGGTGAAAAAAGTGAATGTTAACAAAACAACGGAGATGTGAGCTGTGTTAGCAGCCCCCTGAGATGCAGACCTGCATGTGTCTCCTAAGATGTGTGTGCTTTGCAGCTGTTTTCTCAGAGCAGGAGATGTCCTAATAAGCAGGTACATTGTTCCACGTGTTTAATCACAAGCGGCAATGAATGCCTGCTTCAATTCTCCTGCCCCTTTTTTTCTTCACTCATGACCTTTTCCTTCCCTAACCTGTCATACATGAAAAACGATTATTAAAAGAACTAAAAAAAAAAGAATAATAATAATAATAAAAAAAGAAAGTAAGATGATTACATTTGAGGGGGACTTGGGAACATAAAGGAAAGTAGGAGCGTGTTATGTAGCGCTTGTTTTCTCTGCTGCCATTTTACTGCTTTTCTGGGCACCCTGCCAGAAAAATGGTGAGTCGCACTTTAATTAAAGAAGGCTCTGTGTGCACTCCAGCTGTTCCTCATGTGACCGCCTGTGTATGGGTGAAGCGAAGGATGCTCCTTCCAGCTCACCCCAATCAGTGCTAACCCAATTCCCGACCACACACTGTCAGGCGTGCGTGTGAACCTGCAGCACTCGGGGCACAGTCTGCGAGCCAGAAACTCAGCACTGCGTCCCAGTATCCTCACGTACCCCGGGCAGAGCCTGGCAGCAGCACTGCCTGGGGGCTCGGGAGCGCATGGGGCGAGGTGTGGCTTTGCTTAGAAACACCTCTGCTGCAGCAGTATCTGCTGCTTGTAAACAAATCATGATGCCTGGAAGGAAGGGAATTCTGGGCTTGGTGGTGGAAGGTTGGGTCCCCAGTGGAGTTTCTGGGAAAGCAGAAATTGGCTGTGGATGAATATGACTAATTTTGCAGCAGTAACCTAAATCTGAGATGCCTTGGGCTCCGGGAAGACCAGTGCCATTGCTTATTATTATTTCCCCCGCCCCCCCGCAGACTTTAGAGAAAGAAATCAGCTTAAAATGAATAATAGAATCATGGAATGGGGTGGGTTGGAAGGGACCTCAAAGCTTACCCAGCTCCAATCTCCTGCCATGGGCTGGGTCCCTCCCACCAGCTCAGGCTGCCCTGGGGCCCCATCCATGGCTTTGGGCAGCTCCAGGGATGGAGCACCCACAGCTCTGCAGTGCCAGGGCCTCACTGCCTTCCCCCTAACATCTAATCTAAGAAGAGACCATCTCTATCAGTGCACCTAGACTGAAAATCCAGCTGTGCTTCTGAAAGGTGCTATACAGACTCAATAGCAATTTTAAGGATGTAGTAATAAAGGAAAGCTGCCTAACAAGAGGGAAATTGTTGTCACAGCCCTGTAAGAAAAGTTCCATAGAACCTTGTAACTTATACATTTTTAAATTGTTTCTTGTCCTCTGAACCCAGTTTCTTATGGAAGAAAAAGTTCACTGTGCTAATGCAGGCTGTATGGTCCCTGAAGAGAATAGGTTGGGCTGAGTTCCGTGTGTGCTACAGGGCCCCTTTCAGCATGAAGGGCACTGCAATGAATGTGACGTTGTTTGTGCCTGCTGTGAGACCGTTCTCTGCCAGATGGACCTGAAGGGGCCTTTCTGTGAGTGAGAGGCACTGCTGTGATTTCCAGGGAGGGCTGATGCTCTGAAACCCTATGCTTCTACTGCAGCAGCTCTGCGGCATTACCAACATCATGAATGTTGCTTCTGACGTGCTAATTCAGGTGTGAGGTAAAGCATCCTGCTGCTGAGGTGTTTATTGTGCTTTCACACACCTCACCTACTGGTAATGCAAAGCTACTTCCTCCTGTGCTGGTATGGGGCTCAGCCTCCTGCACTGACCTGTACGAGACCTCTTTTTGGGAGCTTTCCAACACTTTCTCCTTTCATAGGCGGGCACAGAAGAAACAATTCTCAGGCTGTCTCCCTCTGCACCTAGCTCTAATGGCATGGTTTATGGCAGTGGAAATGAATTGGCATAATACACTGAGGAGGCTGAAGACTGAGCTATTATGCTGCTGGAAGTCAACTCAAAGTCATGGAGTTCCTGGACTTCCTCTTCCCTCCAGCAAAAAGCAGAAATGGAGGCAAACCTGGCAAGGGGGAGATTTCTGTATAGAAACAATGATCATAGAACCACAGAATCATTAAATTTGGAAAGACAACTAAGATCTAGTCCAACCATCAACCTATGTCTGTGACCGCTCTAGATCATGTCCATCAGTGCAACATCTACCCTTTTCTTGAACACCTCCAGGGGTGGTAAATGCATCACCTCCCTGGGCAGCCCGTGCCAATGCATTACTATTCTTTCTCAGAGGAACTTTTCCTAAAATCCAACTTGAACCTCTCCTGCAACTTCCCAGATGTTTGGGTGAAGGCTTTGCATGTGGGATGTCAGAAGTCCGCCTCGTAGGCTTTGCCCAGTCTTAATGTGCCGCAGAAGGCCTCACAGTGTTTGAACAACTGTTGCTGTGTGTTAGTAATGCTTAAAAAAGGGCCAGCTCAGTTCCTGGTGGCAGAAAATCACACTGCCAGCTGCAGATAGTTTCTGACCAGTAGCTGGAGGCTCTGGAGGCTTTTGTGCAATGTTTCCTTTGTGCCTTTCCTGTTTACTGCGGTGTCCAAGTGATGCTCCAGGCCCTTTGTCTGTATATGCCACAAGTTGCCATTGTTGGATTTGGGGTTCCATCAAATAAAGCAGCATGTTTTTCCCCAGATACAGAAGTATGTGTGCAGGTCCTGGTGTTGGTGGTCCTCAGTTTGGCTGTGTCATCTTGGTCTGTGAGCCAGCTGTGTGCTCTGTTGTTGGCTGGATATCTGAGGACCATGAGGCCTCTTTCTTCTGCACTCAGATGCTGATCTCCTGTCATTGACACCATCTGCTCGCTTGCTCCTCAGCTCTTTTCTCTGAAGTGATTTATCTGTTTTCTGTAGTCCAGTTTGTGTTTGGGTGATGCTGTGATGGGAGTCTTTCACTTCTCTGGTACTGCCTTTCAGCTCAGTACCAAGTTTCCTCCATCCATGCAAGTTTCTCTTACAAGAAAAATTATAAATTATTTTCCTTTCTCTAAACTTCATTTTTTGGTTTTCTAGGCAGTTTATCTTTTCTTCACATCTGAGTGAAGTTTGTTTGTCCTGGCTGCTTTGAAATGCAGGCTTGGAAGCAACCAACAACTTCATGAGCTAAAGATGATCTGGGTAGAGTTGGTACTTATATCGGAGATCCTTTGCTGTTCTGTGCATCATGTACTGGGGAAAAATATGAGAAAGATTCACTTCTGGTACAATGACAAGGGTTCCATATCAGCAGAATATTTCCAAAATGTGTCTAGAGATGGTATTCATAGCATCCTGGCTTACTTCTGATCTTTCTCACAAGTTTTCCCTGTCTGTATCCTGGGTACCTCCTCCTGGTTAAACACAAGTTACTGCATCTTTTGACAATCTAGATTTTGGTGTTTGTTTGTTGACTTGTTGGGGTGAGTGGTTGTTAGTATGCAGACCACCCTAAGAGCACAGCTTTTACTGTCTTTCTGTTGTGATCTAGCAGGTGCACCCATCCTCCAGGCACACTGGGCTTTGAACTTGGGTTGTGTTTTTGCATGACTGTCATTTGCAGGAGCCCTCTTTCCATTTTGCCCTGCACAGCACCTAATTCATGTGATGTGTAGTTCCCACCACAACTTGAATTTATGCCTCTTGTTGTTTTCTCATATGGCATTTGATGGCCAGATGAAAACTTGTTCATCTAAGCGCAGCAGTCTCTGGCCTGTGGCATTTATTGTAGCTGTCTGCTTGGCATGGCACTCCCTTAACTTTGTTTCTTTCATCTTCTATCCGGGCAAGGCAAACTACCCTGCAAGGAAAACAAAAATTTTGTTTTCAGACTTGAGTCAATTTTCCATGCCTGGAGTTTTTTTTTCCATTGAAAACATGGGTGTTGTGGGAAGGTGGGTGAATGGGATTCATTCCAACACAAAGTCAGGATGTGGCCAAGGTATGTACCCAGCCTGGCAGCTTCAGCGCTCTCTGTTCTGCTCAAACATAGCCATGGCTATTCTGCTTTGCATCTATTCAGGCTGACTGTGGCCAACATGATGAATGCGCCTCGCGAAGAATGACAGTGTGAAAGGGCCCAGGCCTGCAAACCTGGATTAGATCAATATTGACAGACTTGTTAATGCTCTAAGATTGCTTCCAGCGGTGTGTGAGGAGACCTGGAGCTAAGGCAGTCTCTGTCCTCGGTGAGGATACCAAGGGAGAGACTCAGCAAGAGAGTAAGTGACCTACAATATAGTTAAACATATTGGAGACATGGGACTGGGATACAGCTTGTGAGTAGGTAAGAGAGTATGAAATAGTGGGGTACACTTTGCAGGGAGAGGGGCAGTCTTTGGTATAGAGCGACAGAGAAAGTGAAGGCAAAAGGACATTCAGTGGGACAAAAAAGAGAAGGTAGGCAGAGATGACCACACCTCAACTCTGCTTATCTGGCTGACGTTTGGCCCCTCCAGGTGTGGTCATGGCTGTAGCTGGCTGAGGGCACATCTCCACGAAAAGAACAGAGCTCACCCATGAGTCTTTGAGCAGGCTGGCATATCTGTTCTGCACGGGGTCATGCGGTGACACTTGCGATGGCTGGTTAGCAGAAACAACTTTTTGCTTGGTACAACTCTATGCTAGCCAGTTTGTTCACTTGCAGAGCAGGGATCTCAGCATGGAGTCATAACATCCACCCTGCTGATCCCTTAGATCTTCATCTACCACTGTGTGTCCTTCAGAGACCAAACTGGCAATATATGACCTCTTGTCCTAGGTCTAAACAGAGAGAACCACTGGCTTGTCTTGGTGGTGTCAGGATGCTTTCTTGAGAAACTTACTGTAGGGAACCTGTGTTAGCAGGGGGTTGGACTGCATGATCACTGAAGGTCCTTTACAGCCCCTATGTTTCAGTGATTCTGTGCTGACCCTGAGAAAGGCTATAACAGGAAATGGTGCCTGGAAAGGTCATCTTTATGAACTTTGGTATAGAAAGAAGTGAAAGTCTGGAGTCTGTTTCAGGGACGTGATTGAGATTCATGCTGGAGGGACACTACAAGGTTTTATTTGATCAGGTCTGGAGTCAGGATTGAGACAGGAGTCACCTATGTAGAGGGGATGGCTGAATTTCTGGTCAGGGTGGAGGCTGCCTCCGAGGCAAGTCACAGTGGGAGAGTACAGCACTGAGGGCAGAACCCAGTGGGATCCACTCAACAGGTGACAGCGGACAGTCTTTAGAGAAGTTATATGGAAAGTACGAGTAGAAACAGGACAGAAGAATACCATGGAAGACAAGGTGATTGAGGTTGCAGGAATGTATGGAGGATGGAGGTAGAGAGATGGATCTAAGACTGTGAAGACAGATATCTGGCAGCCAGGCAGTCTGTTTGGCTGGAATTTTTGGTTTCTTTATGTCTACTTTTGATCTCACTATAAATGTAACTGAAATATTTCCATTTTCCTGGCAAAGTGGATGTCCCCAGACCCTGCAGCTGCTCAGTGAAAGCAGCTTTGTTACCAGGATGGTGGCCAATATTGCAATGACGTTATACAGCTGCTTGGGGCCTGGCTGTCTTGACTGTATTCGTCACCTGCCTTAGGACTGCTCCCAGCTCTCGTTGCTGACCTGTTGGAAGCTTCTGCCTTGCACCAAGTTTATTAGTGCAGAGGCTTTGAATAAAATAGTTCCCATTCCAGTGAACTTGGATTTTTTGACAAAACTGATCTCATCCCAAGATCTCCCAGCAGCTTCATCCACTGATGACTTTGGCATCTGTGAACTGAGCTGAGCACAAGGAGAAGCTGCAGCATTTCTTTAGTTGCTGCCAGGCTGTTGTGTTGGCTGATGAAATGTTTTGGCCTCTAAGCCACAGCAATGAAGGTTTATTTTGCAGGACTTGGTTCTTAAAGGAGTTTTAAAACCTTAGTCTTAAAAAAAAATAAATAAATAAAAGAATTTTTCACTGAATTGGCAAAAAGCCACAGCATAGTACATAACCTCTGAGCACTTCAGGAGCCTTTTTTTTGCAGCAGCAGCTGGATGAGAGGTGAGTTGATGGAGATAGAGCAGGAGGAGTTCAAAGTGCATCCCGTCTGGTGATTTGTCACCATGCTGGATTGCCTCTGTGCTCCCTTGGCAAGAAACCCAAACTGTGCTGTGCTGCCTCTGCAACAGAGCTTTGGTCCCTCCACGTGCCGGGGTGTGAGAGAGAGGTGTTTACACTTCCCATCCAAGGGGGAGAGCAGGGAAGGAGAGCACTGACACTTCTGTCCCAGACTGTAGTGAGATAATGGATTTGCTCCCAACACTCACTTCAGTGCTACTAATAAAGGGAGGGAGGGAAATTCCTTGGGTATATCTCCTGAGCTGTGGATGAATCTGCAGTCCCAAACTTTTCTGCTGCTTTGCCCAAGACTGCAGTGAACCATGGCTTGTAATACAGACCAATGCCGTGAAGCTAATGTAGAAAATGGGTAAGACAAGATCATGGTGTGTGAGTTTATGGACTTCCTACTTTTCTGGTGGCAAGGAAACTTGTTTTCGTGGCTTTCAGATTTGACTTTGGGAGGACAGATGCTGATCCAGTGGCTTGGCAGAGCGGGTCCTGCATGATGGGGTTGGATGGCATGATTGTTTGGCACCTTCCTCCTCAATAAATCCACCAGCAAGTGAATTTCCTGAAACAGTAAATTCGTGTCAGCAGCCGTACCTATAGGTGCCACAACCAAGTCTTGTTCCAGGGCTGCTTGAAAGCCCAGCTAAAGTCAGGCTCTGATTCCAGTAAGGCACTGAACATGCACAGCCCTACTACAGCAGCTGGGGCTCAAAATAGGGGGCAGTTATCAAAAATTGTTCAGTGCTGGAGCAATGCAGGGCAGAATGTAGTTGTCCCCAACTGCCTCTGTGTCCTCTGCTTTCCCACGCTGCCTCCTTTGCCTGACTTTAATGCAGATGTTCCAGTTCTGTTCCAGTTTCTCATCAAAAAACTTGGATATTTTCTTATGCTTTTGAGGTCAGCGGGCCTGTTCCTGTGCTAGGGAAATGTAGCAGGAGATATGGTCTGACATGGTGACAGAGACTGCTCCTTTTGGAGAGCCCCAGTCCCTCACATGCTCAGGGGTCCACAATCCAGCCCACCTGGGTGCGAGGTCAGGCTGTAGTGGGGAGAGTTGTAGTCACTGGGACACTTGCTGGAGAGCCCCAGGGAGCAGAGCTGAATGAACGTGCATGTCTGCACGCACATCCACTTTCATCCATTTTCACATCTGTTGCTTCCCAGCTTCAGAGCATACCCCTCTCTTCTCAGCACAGTATTTTAGCACAGTATAGATCCCCCTCCCTGCAGACTCCTGCAGTACGTGCTCGTGTCCTCTCTTGTGCCCAAGAAACTACTGCAGAGGAGACTTTGCTTTTCTCTTTCACTTTCAATTTTTGTTTTGCTATAAGAACAGTCTCTCGTTAGGATTTAAAATAACCCTCTTCTGTTGGAGTCAGCCTCCTACATGCAGCACTGGCTGGACTCTGCACCAGAAATCTGTGCTAAGGAGGTGAACCGTGTCTGACCGCCTGTTGCTTTTCCTCTGAATTTCCCAGGAGCTGCTGTACAATGTTTCCCACCACTGTGGTCCATAGGATAAGGTATAGGAAAGGTCTGGCTTGGAGGACACTGAATAGTGTGCAGTCCACAAAGAGCAGAGGATTTTGGACCAAGTCTTAAGGAAAAAGTCTTGGGAGGGGTTTGGAGGAAAAGCCTCCTGCCAAGGAGCACAGCAGCAGCCTGAAGCTGAGGCTGTCCCCTAGCCCTTTGTTCCACTGGGTGGTCAACACAAAGAGGCTTTAGCGTTGAGGATTTGGCAAAGAAATGTGGCAAAATGCTGTTAGTTCCCCTGCTTTTGTCCAAGGCGTGTCTGGCTGCCAAGGGAAGTTTCCGTATCCTGCTGCCTGCGTTAGCCAAGGCTTAGCTTGGACCCACCATGATCACGAGTCTTCGGGCTGCGACCGCAGTCTGGGAGTTTTGTTCCTTCCTTTGTAGCTGAATGGAGAGGACAACAGTCAAATGTTTTCAGCTATTCTGGCTGATTCAAGCTTACTACAAAGCTAGGTGCCTGGGCCAGTTTCTTGACATGGGTTGGGTGTCCTGGGGATGTTTGCTTTGCTTCTGCTGGGACTGAGTCATTTTTCAGCCTCTTCCCCTGGTTTCCAAAGCAAGTTATGGGCTGGAGAGTTTACTCCAAGAAAAGCCTTGCCGAGGGCTGGGTCTGCATGAGCTGCCTTTCTTAGAAGGAAATGCAGTGTGGGGAAATCAGCAAGGGTTGGCATCCCTGAAGGATGCAAGAGGCAACCTTCTCTCTCATTGTACTTTGGCTTGAGTGAACGGTGAAGGTAGTTGATAAATAACCTTTTTATTGGATGAGGTGGGTTCTTTGGTCCAGATTTTTTCACAGAATCAATAAGGTTGGAAAAAACCTCTGAGATCATCTAGTCTAACTGTCCACCTACAACCAATATTGCGCACTAAGCCATGTCCCTCAGTGTCCCATCTCCATGTTTCTAGAATGCCTCCAGGGTCGGTGACCCCACCGCCTCCCTGGGCAGCCTGTGCCAGTGCATGACCACTCCTTTGGAGAAGTTTTTCCCAATATCTAACCTTTCTTGTGATTAATCTGGAGGCAGAAAGGGAGTTTTGCCAGCGGGTAGGGTGCAGAGTCGGGACAAACCAGAGCAGAGTCTTTGTAAGAGGGAGCTGAAGGAAAATCTGGAAACACATGAGATCTAATGGCAGTATTTGTGGGGAATTACTGTCATGTGGAGAAACTTCACACTGATTGGTGCAATTAGCTGATATCAACATGGTGTTTAAGCTGTAAGAAGCATCCATAATGGCGATATGGGCAGAGAATTGTGGAGATGGAAGCAGGCTGTCATTAAAGTGAAGATGAAATTATAGGATGTGTTTTCACTTGAGTTTATACAGTTTGATAGATTGGAGAGAAAAGTTTCCTACTTTGAGAAAGTTTGGGGCTTTTGTTTTTGTTTATTTTCTGATAAGACAGTCTCTGGTGTGAATCCATGTGCTGAAGCACTATAGCCTGAGGGCTGCCTTCTGCAAATACGCCTTTCTGGCAGCGCAGACAGGGCTCGGGTCCATTAGACAAGAGCAGTTGCAGGCGGCGATCATCCTGGATCAGCCCAGTGTAGGACGAGCATACTTAATCTTGCATGCATGCATAATATGGAAAGAAATGAATGCTTGCCATTTGTTTGACAAGAGCATCCCCTAGTCTGGGGAGTGCTCTGCTCAGTAGCCGCGTTTCATGCTGAGGAAGAGCCAGATGAGCCTCTCCCTTGTGCTGCAGCACACACAGAGAAACTCTGAATGTGTTGTGCTTGATATGAAAAGCATGTGAGATTTTTTTCCCTATTTTCTGTCGGGAATGAATAAAATAGAGCTGTCACCTTTCATCAGTCAAACTTGGTGGCAGCTAAACTCAGGGGTGGTAGCAGAGATGGGCATGCAAAAGGTACGGAGGGAGCTGGAATTTGCATTGCAGGGAGGGAGGGATTTTTCCATGCATCTGGAGGAGGAGAGAAGGGCTGTTCTTTGGGGTTTGCTTCTTCCAGAGATCCTGACATATCTGGGGCTGGACTGAGTCTGCTGGGGTGGGCACAGAGAGCAGCTGGGTATGAAGGAGAAGTGCAGCCAAATGAAACAGAATACTTTTTCTTTTGAGAGATTGTCAGGGTTATTTAGAGATAGGTTTAAAATGTTTCCCCGGCTCTGAGGAATGCCTCTCCGAACTCTTCCTGGACAAGAGGCTGAGCTGCTGAGTAGGAGGGAAGCATCTCCACTGGAGCTGGTACCATACGGCTTCCCAGCTACGTCACAGCTTTGCAATCCAAGAGGCAGTGCAGGGCAGGGTTAGATATTCTATGTATTTAATATTCTGTATAAAATATGACATTCTTTATATTGAGTATTCTAAATATGTATAGGCACGGTGTCTGCACATCTACCTTTGCAGCAAAGTCATAATTCTGTATGGCCCCACTCCTGCTGGCCAAACTCTTGGCCTTACCCATAGTTGGGTGCCTCTTGGGCAGAGCCAAATGCTGTGAGGTCTCACCAGGGGCCAAGCAAGTGAGAGGCACTCAGCACCTCACCAGAGAGAACATGTCCCCAGGGCTTACCGTGCCACGTCCTGGCAGCCCCCACACAGCATTTGGAATGGTTGTGCAGGGAATTTGGGGCACAGGCTCTGCCCTACTTACCCCTATGGAGCTGATGGCACTGGAGCTGCTGCTCTGAGATACGCTTCTTTGGGGAGGGTTTTGTATTCTCTGTGTCTTGGCATTGCATCTTGCAGGCATAAACCTGCAGCCCTCCTAATTGCTGCCCCCAAGGTTTTCAGCTGTGCTTGGCAATGTGGAAACTGCCTGCAGTTCTCAGGATGAGTTAAGTATCCTTTTGTCCCTTTACAAGAGCCTCTCACCCAGATAGAAGAGCTGAGCAACATCAGAAGAGCATGGGGCTGACTGGAATTAACAAGGAGGTGAGGAGAGCAACACTCTGCTGTTTTCTTCCTTAATTTTTTGGAGGGATGTCAGAAACACTGGGACAATCCTCAAGTGAAGGTTATAATTAATGAGGGCTGAGCCCAACTCATTATCTGTCTGTGCTTTGAGAAGAGGGTATTTGAATCATACCATCTTTAATTGTATAGAAATCATACCACTAAGGATTCCCATCTGCAGATATGACCTAATGCACAGCACTGGATCTGCCCACCTGTAGATGTAGTGGGTTTCTGTCATGTCTGGGCCATATCTTATTTTTTTTCCCCTAGGAAACATTTATTTAGGCCAAATCTTGAGTGCTTTCCAGAGTAAGAAGAATTACAACAAAAATTGTGTGCGATCTGGGCATGTTTTATCTCTCCCAAAGCACCTTGAGTGATGTGATGGGACAGGCGAAGGGCCTGTGTGTCAGACCTAGCATGTGGGGCTGAAGAAGGGAGAGAGGAGGGATAAAGATATTGGTATGGGAGTGGTTGGGTGGGATGGTCTCATTTGATGCAGGGGTTCTGATCCAAGTGATGCCCTAGGGCTCCCAAGGTGAGTGTCGGAGACGTTTTCTTTTGGTGCATGGGCTGTCCTAGTGGCAGGAACCATTGGATAAGGCAGATGGTACTGCCTTCTCCTTCAGTCTGGTTGAATCCCATGTCAGGATAAATATGAAAAGAAGCTCCCATTCCCCTTCCCACAATAGGTTGCCCTCAGCAGAGCGGGAAGCAGTGCAATAACCAAACTTTATTCCTCGAAGATAGCCAGTTTTGACCAAGTTCTTGTTTGGCACTCCCATGCTGTGCAAGAAAACACCATGGTTGGAAAGCTATTTGTTGAAGCTAGCCATCCTGTAAGCAAGGGGCAGCTGCTGAGACTGCAGCAGGGAATTTCCCTGATGGAAAATCTTGCCTTAGTGAAAAACGTAAAACTTGGGGATCTGCTTATCTGAAGTATGTCACCATCCCTCCCTCCACCCCCTGCAAATCCAGCTGAGATAACCAAAGTCTCTGGAGCATATTGTGTTCAGGGTGACCTTCAGGACGCCAGTGCTGTGACCTCAGTGCTGTGCCTGATGCAGCTCTGTGCCTGCCGGCGTAACCGGGCTCTGCTTTGTGGAGCAGAAGGTGCTGCTTCTTGGTGGATCTGGCAATTGCCTCGAAACCTGTTCTGTTTGAATTTCAGTCTGGCTCAGAATGTTTTTTCCCTCTTGGTTTCTAAATGGATAATGTGCTTCAGTTTCCTATCTTGCTAGGTGGCATTTTTGTATGGTGTATGTTTGCAAAGACTGCCTTTCTTAGGGATGGGATTTATCCTGTGATCTCCTCACCACAGTTACTTCAGGCCCAGTATAGATGTTTTTCTTATGCAGTCACTAAAAAAAAAACAACAACATTCTTCAGGACAGGACACCGGCAGAACATGTGACATGATTTGTGAGGTTAAAGTGAAGCATTTGATAATCTCTTCATCCTTTAACCTGAAAAAGATGTCAAGCTGTCCTCCCACCACTGCGTATGACGTATATGAAAAACTAGGGGGAAAATATGGCTGTAGATCTGCTCTTCTGCAGAAAGCTAATGTGCATGAAAAGGATTTTGTATTATGTATTTGCATTAATAAGGGAAAGACAGCATTACTGGTAGGTAGTACCTACATCAAGTAGCATTTACATCTGTCAAGCCCAAATGAGAGCCGGGTGTTTATGAAGTGGAATGATTTAACATGCCAGTCTTCTCTCAGCTGTCATCTATTTCAGGAATTTCAAATCTTTCTAAATTAAGCTTATTTCCCCTTCTTGCTTGGCTCCTGAATGGGAAAAACTTTCCTGGAATAAACAAATAATTTGTTTTACTTAAATCATCCTGGTGGTAGGGGGGACAAGGCCAGGGCAGAGCAGAATGACTGCTCTAACTAAAAAAAAAGAAAATATTGATGTGGACAAGTGAAAGAGGGAACAAAAGGCATGGGGAACACGTGGTGACCTAGCACCTCAAATGTGCAGTGTGAGCAACACTTTCATAGTGAAGGATGGCAGGAGATCGGCTCAGCACATCAGGTGGAGAGCAATTATTCAGCCTGCTGGCAAGCCTCGTTGCTCAGGTGATGGAGCAAGCATTCTGTATTTATTCTGCAGCCTTGCTGTGAGATGGGGAACTGGGTCCTGATGTCAGGCTTGGACAGAGAGGCTGCCAAGCCTTTCCAAACCTGAATGAGAGATTTTTCTAATGATTAGTGCTGTGTGGTGGAGGCCAGTGTGCACACTACCCTTGTACATGGTTATATTACCATGCCCCCCTCAGGGGGAAATCGAAGATCCCAGCTGGCTGGAAGATTCCTCTCTTGGCTATTCCAGACTTTTTCCACTCACATTTAGCTCTTCTCACTTCCCACTGCTCCCACTCATTTTCCTTGCCTCCCTTCTCCTCCTTGCTCTGAGCCCAAGCTCCTCCCATGTAGCACCTGCCCAGAGCTGGCACTGGCTCTTCCTCCAGGGAAGCTGGATGCACCTGGTAAAATAAATCCAGCTGTAAAAGCTGTGGACAGTGAACATTAAGCAGCAATTAGTGTGATTGGAGCTTGTAGCGGTACAATACCAGGAAACTGGATAGCATGCAATTCCCACTGGTGGACTTAACAGCAGTTGCTTGGTGTGGGGGTACCTAGGATGAGAATGCTGCTGACTAATTGTACCTCCTCAGGTGCCTAGAATTTTCATGGAGGTCTTTCTAGTGCTAGACTTCTCCAGGGAGCTCCTAATAGCTTCTTGCTTCACCTGTCTGTCTGCTTATCAGTTTGGTGAGCCATGATTCCCAGATGGGTGTTTAAGGACCCCAGGCACCCAACAAGGCTGCTGGGTTGTGCCAAAGGCATTCAGAAGAACTTGATTCACACTTGCAGAATGTGACATGCTTTTCAAAGCAGTATTTCAAAACAGCAGCAACAATTGATTTAAAACTTATTTCAAGGAGTAGGTGAGAGTGAAACCATGCCAATTTTAACACGAAGCAGCTACGCTTTCGTTGCCACATGCCAGACTAGCAGCTGGAGAGTGCTGCAGAGCATGTTGTGCTTTGATGTTTCCAAAATGCAGTCCTAGGGGATTCCAGTGTAACCAAAAATGTTTGAAGTGCTGGCCTGTTGCCAGAGTTGGGGATGAAGAATGTTTCTGAGAACACAGCTCTGTGTGGAACCAGAGTGTATTTTTCCCGTGCGGCCTGCAGCAGAATTTAAGTGGTGGTACCTTGGACTTACGGCATCGCTAACCTTAACCCCAGGGCAGTAGTGAAATGCAAAGGACCACGTTTTCAGGACTTCATTATTATTACTTTATTTTTTGGAGAAAAGGAGTATCCATTAACTAATGTTCCTTAAGTTTTGTGTGAGTGCTGATTTTTGGGTTTTTATAAACTATAGGAAGGATATAAGTGAGGTCTGAGTATGTACATCTCCACTTCTGTACAAGCAAAAAGGCCTGCAGAAAGCAGTTCTTTTTTGATAAGTGTCTGTAAAAGCTAAAATACAGAATTTAATCCACTAGATTAATTGTATTTAACATGATCCTAATTCTAGTTTGAAAGGAATTCAGTGTGACAGCAGAGGGAAAATAACTATGCTGTTTTTTTTCATTCTTCATACAAATTACTAACTAATCCATGAGAAAATTGCGAGTTCTGGGGCTCAGAATACTAGCAGAGAAGGGATTTTGTTGTCCACTGGTGGTTAGCATGGCTTTAGTCAGCAAAGTTTGGCTGGACTTTGCCCACAGGCTTTATAAACAAGTCTTACAGCCCATTGCTACCCCACTCCTTCCAACTGCCCTTGGCTACGTCTGCACTTGACTTGCTGAGCTCTCACACAAGTCATTGAGAAACCTTTGTCCAAGAAAAGGGTTAAATAGACCTGTAGTAGAGAGCGAGTCTCTCTGGCAGTATCATAATTAATCCTGTTACTAGTCTTTGATACTAATTGCTGCAGGTGGGGTCTGACCTAAATGAAAGCCATCCCTTTGGCGTGGTGCCTCTATTGTGCCAACTCAGGATGGAGTTATGGGGATTTGCCTTTGCATCCCTGCATAGGCCACTGCTCCAAGTGATGGTCTGCAAGGTATAAAGCCTCCTTTCGGGTGATTTGATTCAAGTGCCACTGTTGCACTGTGTTTGCTCACTGGAGCATGCTTCAGGTGCACGACATGCAGCCTACTGCCGATAAAGGGCTTTAGATTAAAAGCCTTGATCACCTCCTGTTAATGCTTCACAGCAACGGTGTTCTTAAAGGATTGTCTTGATGATAAAATGAGTGACCTTCACATCCAAGAGCTTCAAAAGTGCCAGCTATGCCCTCTCATTATTATTACTGGTTATAATGTCATGCTATAAATTAACATTAGGTGTAGCATTGAGACAGAGCCATCCATTCTCTGCAGTCCGTGTCTCCCTGGGAGCGTGTTTCTCTTTCTGCTGGCTGAGCAACAGTTCACACCTTCACAGTTTCCTGTTCTTCACTCTGAATTTTGCTCCTCAGCACTATTTCAGCTGGGTAGAGTGGTTTGTCCTTCAAAGCATCTTCAATTTTTGCGATTAAATAAGCTCGTAGGTGCTTCTGGCCCATCAGCCAGATAGCCAGATGTAGAGTGCTTTCCCTTATTCTGCAAAAATTGGGGAGAATTCTCTAAACAGAGCTGAGGGGAGGGAAAGGCGGACAAATCGAAAACAAGTGACTGGAACAGTGCTTTTGTATTTCAAAGGGCCCTTGCATGCCAAACAGGAACCTCTTGTTTTTCAAGGCCCTGCGTGAGCTTGAATTGGCTGCTGCTGACACCTCTCACTGAGTTCTTAGAGCCTCGTCTCACTGTGCCTGTGTGCACAGCACAGCAGGGAGTGATGGGGCTGGGTTCAAGAGAGGCTCTAAAAATTTAATGAAACACCTCTGAACTAAGCAGGGCTTATGCACCAGGAAAGTCTGAAAAGCCTGTTTGCTGCTTATGTTACGGGCATAACTGGAAAGAACCACTGGTATTTTCATACCAACTGATCATTAATTTTTCCTTCTCCACTTGTTCCACACAGAGTATTTCTCCTGCCATTCAGTTGTCTGGCAGGGGCTGCTTCTGCAGCCCTTCCTTGGGTGGGTAGGCCCAAAAACAGCTGCTTGGACTCTTCCAGCAGAAGGTTAATTCTGTCGTCCCTATTCAAAGTCAGTCAAACTTTTGGACATGATGAAAAATAAGACACCTACAAAGCATCATCTTCCTTTCCTGATATATGATCCTTTAGACACAAGAAAGATGCACGTGGACACTTACAGAACTGATACATCCTCCAGAAATGGTGTTTTAGTCCAAGGGCCTGACTCTTCCAGTCCTACTCAATGGATTAATGCTGTGCTGGTGCAGACACTACAGATCAAGGGAGACGAAACTGCTGTGGGGTTACTCATCAGATAAGATGGGCAGAGTTTGGTCTGTCTTTTGGATCTCTCTTTACAAGCTCATCTTTCTGACCACATTTATGACTGAATTTTATGGGTTTTCAGAGTGATTTCTGGAGCTCTTTCTAATCAATATGCAGTAGTGGTCCCTCTCTGGAGGGCATATTCTGGCCTGATATTACTCTGCCATCCGTTCTCTTCTCGGTTTATAACTCTCCTTAATATTTAAATGGGTTTCTTGCTACAGTTCTTGCACCCCGTTTACCCAAATAATCTATAACTCAATGACTTCTAAATCCACTTCACAAGTTGTTATAGTCATTATGGGTGAGTTGTAGTGCAACCTGCATCTCAAGTAGATGTTCTCATCTGGAGGTCTGTGCTGAGATCCAACATGAACCGTGAATATATTAAACCCATAAAAACCCCCAAGACACACAGCGCCATACAAAATGAGCTCTAATGACATGCTTTATTCCACCTCATCACTTACATTTGCTAGTCTTTCTATCAAAATGTGCTGCACATACACCCAGCTGGTACAGCACCTTGTACAGCTCCTACTGACATCTTGTGAGTGGTTGGCACTTTTAGGAAGGCTGGGACAGTAGGTCTATGCCATTAGTCACACAACTTGAAACCATAGGAGTGGCCAAATCCAGCAACAATCTGGGTCCTGCATCCCCAGGGGAACCAATATTCTGGACTCAATGATCCGTATGGGTCCCTTCCAACTTGGGATATTCTGTGATTCTAATATCCCATGCTCCCAGCCAAGCCTGGAACTGGTCTCACTGATTGCAACAGCACAAGGCTTGCTGGCTTCATTTTCAAAGTTGAAGATGTGGCTTGGTGTTAAATGGCCAAAGGACTCAAGGATCAAGGATTCAGACAATCCTCTGCATCTTTGGGGGCTTTATTATTGCCACAATCGGCTTCATTTGCCGAAGGGCTTTGTCTGGTAGGATCTTAGCAACTTTTTAATCTCAAATCCTGGCTGATTGCTGTGCTAAAGCCAGCTTCATGAGTGCTTTGTTCCAAAAACACTGTGCGTCTGACAATCCTGTATAGATGTCGCTCTTGAGATTTTCTTTCTTTTTAACTCTTCCTTTTTTTCCCTTCCTCACCACAGAGCAGTAGCTTTAAAAGGATTTGAAGAAAAGAAACATGGAGTTTGGAAGACAGTCCCTGCCCCATTCTGATAGTGAATGCAGGAGAAATATTAGAACTTGGCAATGTTCCTTTCCTTGTAAAATTTGATAGATTTAGATTTGATTGGTTTGCCTTGGATTGAGTAGGAATGTTATTAGTGCATGAAATTCAATGAGCTCTAATGCTGTTTAAAAAGCCCTAATGAGAAGGGTGCTTTTGTGTCAGATTCTATTGTTGGTTTTTTTTTTTTTTCTTCCTTTTCTGCTTTCCATATTTGAAGAGCTCTAAAAATATTTTTAACAACTAAGAAGGGAAACAGACTTTTGTCTGCAGGACTTGGGGGAGGAGAGGAGTCTGGGGGAAGGAGACTGAATTGATCTGGTTGGTAGCTTTTACTGTATGCGTTTGCTCTCCTGTGAACCATTAAATTGGGGAGTTCACTTGGGTTACAGCTGGTGCTAATTGTGATCTGAGTTTACTGACAGGGCTCCTTGTCTTTCCAGTCAAGATTCATTGTCTTTCCTGCCCATTGAGATTTTTGTGGGTCTTAAAGGAAAGTATCAGCTTAAAGGACAAAGAATTGAGATGATCAGTTTTTACAGTCTAATTTTTATTTGGGAAAAATTATCTTCTGATTATTTTTTATATTCTTGTTTGTTTGTAAGATTTGACAAGGAAGTGTCCGCTTTGTCTTCTAATGGGTCACACAGTTTCTACAGAATTATAATGTAGTACAAAGAAACCTTTAATGTAGTACAAACAAACCAGCAAAAACAACCACAAGGTGGAAAAAGGTTTTTTTTTTTTTTCAGTATATATGAATAAAAATATTTAGTTTGTTGAACCCAATGGATAAGACCTGTTTTGAATCAGCTCATTGTTAAATTGGGTCAGTTCATGCCTTAGAAGTGCTGCCTGCTGCACAGACTTGGCCCCTTGACTGCTCTTTAGGTTTTAGTTGGGGCTTTGTGGTGCATTGTGGAGGTCCTCCCTGTGGAGGCATCATAGGAGATGCATCCTGGGTATGAAGCCCAACCCACAGAAAGGATAAGAGTAATAGACACACAGATGCCCACTTGCAGTAGGCACTTAGGACTGTCAGATGATTCCATTGCTGCCGAATAACTTAAAATGAGATCTTCCATGCTTTAAATAATCTTTGAACTCAGATCTAAAAAGGGCTTTGATATTTTAGCTCTTTCTCTAGATTGGAGAGAAAAGCAAACAGTGGATGACCAGAATTTACTGTGGAATATGAAGTTTGATTTTTTTTTAATGCTTTGTTTTAATATTATTCATACAAGCAAAATGGATCAAAACCACCTGCTTCAGATTTATATTTTATGCCTTTAAAATTTTCAGCTCCAAAAACCTGTCAGGTCCCTGCATGGAAAGCCCTAGGGCAAGGAACCCCAAATATACAATTTCTTTCTTCCTCACTAACCTCCTAAAACAAAGTCCATATTTTATGCCAACAGACAGGACAGCCTTTCTCTAGCTGCAATAAATCTAAGGACCATTTAGAGTATATGAAGTCTTACGTAATGCACAGTTTATCTCCAGGGTAGAATTTCCTTTGGCTTTTGCCTTAGCTGGAAGTACAAACAACTACTCCTGCAGCAGGGTAAGCTCCTCCAGAGTTTGCATGTCTCTCTTCTGCTGTGCTGCATGGGTGGGAGGCAGCTCTTGTTTCCAGAAACTCCTGTGTTAATCAAAAACTGGGTTTTGAGGTAGATCTGTTGTTCAGATTTAGCTGAATTGCCCAGAAGCCTGGAATAAATGGGAGAGTTCCAGTTTATGCCTTCACAAAGGTTATCTGTGCCGAGTCCCAGGGCCGGGAGATCAGAGGTGAACAACTATTTATGTTCAATAGTGATCTCAAATCTGTTGCTTTTATTTCCATTTTCAGATGTTCTGCTCTGGTGTCTGAAGCGGATGTCCTAAAATGTTTTGCATGGGGAGCTCTTGCTGCAGAGTGTCTCTTCTTCTTTGGAAGGTATAAATCCCTCACAAATCATCTGCCTGGTCTTTGCAATCAGCTGGTCCAGGCTACAAACCTAAGAGAGGAAAAAATAATCAGCTCAGTCTGTACCTCCTCCCCAGAATTAATTGTTCAGATTTTCATCATTATCTCTCAGCTCTTTTGCAGATATTTTTCATTTCAGACAAAGCTAAAAAAGATGCTTTCATCACAGAATCAAACATATTTCTGTATACACGATAAAAAATACCTCTCTATATAGTTCAAGGACCTATTATTGTCCTATTAATTGTGGCATCTGCATTTTGACACAAGGTTTCATATCCTGGTGGTTCTCCAGGGACCATACCACGGTTACATTGCTGGCACAGACATTTTTCCGGGGTAACTGGTACACAAGGGCAATGCTATATTAAGTGCAACATATGCTAGAAATCAGAAATGGAAATGCCTCATCATTGCAGTAAGATCACTAAGCCAAGGCTTAGTTAGCAGCTGGGACACAATATAAAAATAGTAAACCTGGGTGAGAAGGGCTCATTGGAGAAAAATGCAATAAAATAAGCAGGAACATCTAATTCTCCTTTTCAGAACTGGCTGGGGAAAACATTCTTGCACAGATTTTTCATCAGCATAGGAACAATGTACCCCCAAAACAAATCGTCAGTGAAAAATCTCAAGGGTTTTGGCTGAATACTCTTGTTCTCATCTGAAGTGGTTGTTCTTTTTTCAGTTAAAAATGGAAAATTTCAAGGAAAGAAGATGCTGCTGCTTAAAATCTTCCTTTCATCACAAAACTCAAGTACAAGCAGAAGGGGGAAAACTTCTGCAATAAAACTTCTGCACATTTTCAAATGTTATTTATTTATTTACATGGCTATTTGTAGAGCAGTATTATTGATACTTAAGACTTCTTTGGCTGGGAGAAAAAGATAAATATATTCCAGAAGAATGTCAAGTTATAAATCTTAATGTCACATCACAAAGGAAAATGTCTTCATTGGCCCCAAGATAATTGTTGACTGTAGACACTTAGGGAACCTGGAGAAGGAGATAAAACTGCATCGCCACCAGAATGGATCATAAAATCATAGAATGAATCATAGAAGGGGTTGGGTTGGAAAGGACCTTACAGCCCACCCTGCTCCAACCCCCCTGCTGTGGGCTGGTTACCCCCCCCCTCCCCCCGTCCAACTTGGCCTTGGGGACCTCCAGGGGTGGGACTCTCTGGGCAGCAGTGCCAAGGTCTCACCAGCAGTGAAAAATTTCCCACCGACATCTAATCTAAATCTCCCCTTTTTTAGTTAAAACCGTTCCCCCTTGTCTTATCACCATCTACCTGTGTAAAAAGTTGAGTTGGATGTAGAGCAGGAGAATGAAGCCACGTTCAGGAGGCCTTAGGCTCCCCTTTCTCCGTAATCAGAGTGCTGCTCCACACGTGGGCCCTTCTGTTGATTGGGATGGATGTTGTGGTCTGCTGGAAAGAAGCTAGGTCAAAAAACAGTAGTAGGTTAAACCTGGCCAGTAGTGATGAGTCTTTGGTTTGTGGTGGCCAGTGCAATAGACTGGCTGAGCTTCTGAACTCAAATCCTTGAAAGAGCAAAGACGAACCTTTTGGGACTGCATGAGCTGCAAACTGGCAAATCTGGAGGTATCTAGAAGGGAACAGCCTGTGGGACACATTGGTTACAGAGTCTGGGAAAATAAAGCCTTTGGGTTGGGAAGACATTTTTCTGTGCAAGGGAGGGGCTTGTGGTCAGGGAGAGCAGAATACCATCTCTAAGCAGCTGAACTGCCTGCAGCTTATAGGACTGTGTTGGTCCTGCTGGAGTTTCTGCTTCCCCATAGGTGGTCAATGGGCAGTGTCTGGGGTTTGGCATGCTAGGCACTGCTTTAAGGGTCTCAGGCTGCTTATTTCCATTTGGCTAGTCAGCAGCTCATAGAACTCTTATGTTCTACTCAACCTTGTGACATGTGACTCTTCTGGATAAGGTGCTACAAAATGCTGGCATGGCATGGGACTGCAGGTTTACCAGAAATAGGGTAATGTGGGAATCTTCTTGTATGGCTAGTGGGCATCTTTCTTGGAAAGCTGGTTTTAATGAATGGCTTAGCAAAATATGTTCTTGAAACAGGTGGTAATAGGGTCTTTATGCTTTTTTGTGAGGTTTTTTTTTTTTTTTTTTATTTTGGTTCATTCTTGTTGTTAAATTGTTTCATCAAAGAACCAAATTAGGGTTGTAGTGCTTTGCTGGAGTTTTATGTCCCATCCCTAGAGGTGCCCAAGGCGAGGTTGGATGGGGCCCTGGGCAGCCTGATCAGGTGGGTGGCAACCAGCCCACGGCAGGGGTTGGGGCAGGGTGGGCTGTAAGGTCCCTTCCAACACAAGCTGTTCTATGATTCTATGTGATCTTTGTGCCCCCATGATTCTGTGTCCTCCAGATGTGCCCCTCCTTTTTGATCGTACTTTGAGCCTCTTGCTTGCCGTCTCCTGGATGCATTGTAGGAAATAGACTGCATTTGAGGATTGTGCTCTGCAGAAAGGAGAATCCAAGAAAAGAAAGACACTTCCTGTGCGGACCTGCAGCATCTGCTTTTTTTACAGCCAAAACGCTATTTTTCTTGAAAGTTTTTAGGGGAAATTAAAAACAAAGGAAATTTTACTTCTGCAAGCTGGAAAAGCTGCCTTGCCAAATCATTTGTTGCAAGTAATGCAGGGGATATTGATTTAATGTTTTAGTTGGCACCTGCAGTTCAGACACCTGACCTGAAAACTGCTCAGCCAGGTCTGTCCCAAGTGTCACACAGGGCCAATAATGTGAGAAGGGCTGAAAGCATTGGGAGCTGTCACTCTCTGGAAGCTGGGGGTAGTACTAATAGTGGGTCTGCAAAAGGTGTACATTGTTCTTTTTAATATGGTGCACTGCTGTAGGTATCATATAAAATGTGCCTTGAGAAAGCACTTGAAGGAGCAGGGAATTGTAGTAGCTTTGTGAATTAGTTCAACGATGAGCTAAAAGACCTCCATGGCATCATCCTGACATGTGGCATCAGCACAAAGACCAGGCAGTGCTGTGTCTTGCTCCGTGCTGAATTTGCAGACAGCTATGTTTCATCAGACTGGCTCTGCAAGTCCTTTGAAAACATCGATGTACACGGGAGGAAATGAGGCACACAAAGACAGTGCCATTGTGGTAAAGTCATGACCTTACTAACCTCTGGCCCCCTGTTCAGGCAAACAATGCTGGGACCAAATAAGGCCACAGCCTTCAGCAGGAGAGTCAATACAACATTGCTGAAGGATAATGTATTAATTTCATTTACACAGCTAAGAAAATCCAGAATACAGCTGTTATCATGAGCACGTCCTGCCCTCTAAGCTGACCTTTGAGGAAATTTTAACAGAGCTGTATAAAAAGTGGGAGAGACATAGTAGATGCTCATCAAATTAGGAGAAGAAATTGCCTGAAAATGGCATTTGGGAGAGCAAGCTAGACAATTCTTATAGAGGTGGATAACACAATGGAAAGTAGCATGATCAGAATATATGTGACAGAATTTTTATAAAGCTTCACAAGGCTTCTGTGAATATAATATGCAAGCTGGGAATATTGGATTCAAAATAATAAAAAGCTCCCAGTCAAGCTCCATCTCATTGCAAAGAGCTGTAGTGGCTTTAGGCAGATGCTAAGAGGTTGCAAGCGAGTGCTTAAGCAGTCTTATATAAGAGAGAAACATGACGGATTCACATGTAGGAGAAGCACTTCTTAGGATAAAGAGAATCTCCCCAAAATCACAGTAGAGTTGAAGCTGGAAGCTGTGATGGATTCATCTGAAGCTACTGTATGAACTGCAGTATAAGAGGCCAATTAATTCTCCGGCTATACAGTGAGTAGATTATTGGATCAAGGACTTCATGCATTTGGAAACCAAATGCACGTTTAGAGCTGAAAAGACTAAGAAGCAAGGAACATCCTTGGAGACATTAACCCGTGGATCCAGCTGCTCCACGCAGCTGTACCTATGACTTATTCTGTGTGCTGAATCATTTGAATTAGAAGTGACTCTTAAAGGCCATCCAGTCCAACACCCCTGCACTGAACAGGGGCACCTACAGCTCCATCAGGTGCTCGGAGCTCCATCCAACCTGACTGTGGATGTCTTCAAGGAAGAAGTATTTGCAGACGCAGTCACGCCAACAAGGTGAGACAGCTCTGCTCAGAGCAGGGCTCATTCTCATCCTAGTTATGCAGGTATGAGTTCACCGTGGCACTGTGTGACTGTACATCCAAATCCAGGCCTGGTTTGCTGTGTTAGGCACAGCTTACTGCAGGGAGGATTTCACATGGTGTGTGGCTCTAAAAATAGCTGTGTAAAGGTCTTCTGGTGTACGTGCGTGTGTGCACACTCTCACACCCTGCTAAGATGAATGAAGAGAAACGTATGCAGGCTGCCTCTCCCAGACCCAAGTCTGACTGCAGTTCACTTTTAGAGGTCGGCACTATATGTGACACATCCCATTTTATCATAGAATGCTTCCCAAAAATGAAATGGAAAACTTAATCCCCCCCCCCCTTTTTTTTTAACTTTCTCAAATTATGTTTCTTTGTGCTGTAATTTAGGATCTGTATAAATATATTCTGCTGCAGAGGGTGATAATTACCACACCCACACAATTTTATAATACACACATCTAATTGTAGTACAGTTATTTGTGGCAGCCAAGCACTGAAAATATACTTTTATTGTATGCCTCTAAGTAACGATAAAAAGTCTTTTTATTGCTACCTGAATGTATACTTTCAGGGCATTTTTACTTCATCTTAACTAACCTGCTTTTAGATTCTCCTCTTTGTATGGCTTTCAAAATTTCCCTTCTGCAATTAAAAATATAGGTAATTAGTAGGGACACAAAAAGCTGCTCTGAGAATGTCTTGTCAGTGCGTCACACCGTCCTGCAGAGACGCTTAAGCTGGATCCAAAAAAGGTGAAAGAACTTCCCTTTGGTACAGTGGGAGGAAATTCAGATGTGCCATTTGTTGTGACCAAGCTGGTCAAGGCAAGGGGATAGTCAAGGTCTGCATCCTCCCTCACCCTTTTCTGTACATCTTGCTGGTGTGAAAGCTAGGTTCTCCACTTCCTTTCTCTCCGAAGAAGCAACTACCTTTTCCACAAATAGTTTGTACTCTTGGAGGCACAATAAGCCAGTGCTCTGGGTTGCTCCCTGGTCTCTTGATTGCCATGGATGTTTCCTGGTATGAAAAAGTCCCTCAGAGATAATAAGCTATTTCCCTTTGGGTCTAAGTCTGGGTATTGTTCTTGGAGATATTTCACCCCGGAAGCTGTCCCCTATAGGCAGTCCCTATAGGATCATTAAGGTTGGAAAAGACTACTAAGATCATCCAGTTCAACCCCAACCCACCCCCAACATACCCACTGCCCACGTCCCTCAGTGCCACATCTCCATGGTTCTTGAACACCTCCAGGGATGTTGACTCCACCACCTCCCTGGGCAGCCTGCACCAATGCACCACCACTCCTTCTGAGAAGAAATTCTTCCTAATATTCAACCTGAACCTTACCTGTGGCTGTTCGCTTGTTCTGCTGAGCTCCAGACCTGCACTGCCCATCATTTCCTTAGCTTTCCTTCCCATGGAGGCAGTTTGTTCTTGTATTGCTACCATGAGCTCGTATTTATCAGAGCTTGTTTCAGGATTTGCTGGGAAGCGAAGCCTGAGCCTGAAACTCTCACTGTTTCAAGTAGTTTTAGCTCCCAGGATTTAGGATGTCTCAAAGGATTATATGCTGTACTATTGGTCTTCACCATCTGAACTGACTGTGATTTGCTTGCTGCTTGTCTTTGCAAGGGGGAAGAGTGCACCCAGTGCAGGGGGTTGGAACTAGATGATCTCTGAGATCCCTCCCAACCCGAGTTTTTCTATGATTCTGTGAAACCAATTTCCGTATGAGGTCTACATGTAGACCTGTTGTCTGGGGCTCTGCTGTATCTTTTCCATGATTACCATCTTTATAATGGTGTCACTGAAGCCCAGCCCTGTGAACTTCTGTCGCATAGTCACAGAGCAAACTCAAAACATATCAGCCTGACCCAGCACCCCCTCGCTTTCTGATATGACGACACTAATTACTTCGTTGGTAGTCTAGCTGTCTTCATTGATTCATTTAGATTATTTTTAAATAATCTTGCTCAGCACCTTTGTTAATGGCCTGTCTAATATTGATTAGAAAATCTTGAAAACATTACTTCATTGGAGGTAAACAAATATGAGAGAAGCAGCGAAGAGAGATATGTCAGGCATGTCACCAAAAGATAGGTCAGGTATTGATTTTTGTCTGTCTCTGAGCCAAGGTGAGACAGCTCACAGTGAATGAATGGTTGGAGGGAAGAAGAGACTGTAGAAAGTTATTGTTTTAGGATCTGTTATTCTTTACCACAGCTAGAAGCAATGCTGTAGCACCTGGTCAGGAACATGCTGCAAGGTCCAGGCCACCATGGTCACTGCACAGTGAGAAACATGGCACCGACCATGGTGTGTGACATGGTAGACATGTGGTATGTGAACATGGTGCTATGGATCTCCACTGGTGGCGCAAGGAGCCAAAGCTGTGTGTTCCTTGGTAGAAACTGAAGAGTTCATTGCTTTGTTAAAAATGGATCGTGGAAATCTTGGGTGATACTACGTGTGGACAGAATACAAATGTAGACTAAAGAGGATTTTTCATGAGGAGGAAGAATTGGAAAAGCGTTACTGAAAAGGTACTAACTTGGGTGTATCCTGTAAGCTCTGTAAATAAAAATAGGATGTAAATATCTTAGCATTGAGCAAGGCATGGACTGTGCAGACATTCTGGTTACTTTGTAGGACTTATACCCCACTGTAGATGTCTGAGATCCTTATTCAAGGTTCTGTGAAGTCTTGAGCGCCTAAGCTAAACACAAGACAATCCACAGGACAGGGTGCTCTAAACTAGCTTAGTGTGGAAACTGTTGGGTTACGGGTTACATTGCTTGGGGAGCAGAGGTAGGTGTCTACCAGTGTCCTTCTCTACAGAACTAGACCACAGAGGTTTTCTGTTGGAGAATAAGATGCTGTTGGTCCATCTCCGGCATGTGGGTCTGCAGGCTGGGAAGCCTTCTCAGGAAGATGCACAGTACGTTCACTCAGGGTTGCATCGCTCTGTTTGTTCTCCAAAATACAGGACCCAGGTGTCCTGGCTTTTGTGTCTGTGCTGCATTCTTGATAAGTTATTGAGCGATTGGGAATTGAGAATATCCCTGTGAATATTCTAATTTGACAAGTACATGCACAGATAATAACAGAAAGCTTTTATTATGGTAATAGAGATCAAGTTAAAAAAATCAGAGCCCTGTTTATTAAAGCTTCGGTTGCACTGTAATATGTTACATTTGGTGACTCACCCTGAGAGTCATCAGGACATGCATGCTAATGCTGCAGTGCAGAAGGCTGGGTAATGAAGAGCGAAAGATCATTCCTTTTAGAAGATGACTGAAACAGCTCTGATCATCCACTACCTGCTTCTCTGTCGTGGCTAATGCACAGAGCACCTTATCTGGATGCCTAATCTGCTTAAATGCATGACTCACGCCACAGGCCCATGCCAGGGAGATGACAGCAAGAGATTTGAGTTCTGGGGCCAGCAGCCTGCTTGCCAGCAGATTGAGCTGTGTCCCGACATCCTGAGGCTGAAGCTCATAGCCAGCAATGAAGTGGTGGTCCAAGTGCTCTTGGCATCCTTGCTAGCATGTCTGCTGAAGTGATGGGGCAGCACCACGGGTGGGATCACCGCCTCATCCTGGTCCTGCCTGGCAGCAGGCGTCCTGGAGGCCTGGGGCAGGGAGGGAGCATTGCAGCTGACAGCTGAAGTGTGCTTTGAAAATGGAGCTATTTTGAGAGTGTGTAATGGGCTGGTAGATCCCCTCCCTTCTGAAGGCAAAGCTTTATTTGGAGGAGCCAGTTCTACTGTCTGCTAGGCATCCTGTAAGCACGGTTGGGATGCTGCTTATGTGTGTACAGCTTGATCTGGTTTATGTTTGCAAGGTTTGGAGATATGCTCATCACTATGTCCCAGAGTGGGACACTGCTGGTAGTCACCTCTGACTTCTCTGGCACTTCATACCTTCCAAACTCCTTTAAGAAATAAAACAACACCTGTTCCTAAAATGCTGAACAGCCAAAGTTAGTGCTCTTTAGGCACTAACTTTGGTTAGGTGTTTTGCAGGCATCCTTCACCTGGGATGGCTGCACTGGAAGGATGGAGCGACAGGGGTGATGGGAACCAGGGAGACAAGTGAGCTCACAGACCAGTGCTGCTGCCGAATTGCTGCGTGACTTCTGGAATGTATTCCTAGCAACCCTTAGGTGATCAAGGCTCACTATGGAATATCCCGGATTCCTCCCTTGCTCCTGCTGCTGCCTTATTTCTAAAACTTGCCTGGCTGAAGGATGTCTGTGTGGATTAGGGCTGGGTGATGCTGAAGAACTGTTGCAATATATTTCCCATACGGAGTGACAGGGAGCATATGAATCATCAGCTACTGGCTCCTGCAGTCTCATTTCCCCTTTGACAGGGCTTCCCGGGGCTTGTCATAGACAGGTCTTGTGCAGTCAAGGACTTACTCTTGGTTTTATCTTGGGAACAGCAATTGAGTAATTGCCTGGATGGGATGGGGAGATAAACATCTTGATGGCCCTCAGGAAAAGATTCGAGCAAGACTGGCTCCTAAAAGCCAAGTGTCACAGCATCTAAGAATGAGGTGCCTGGCCTCCTTGCTGCAATTCAGCATGTAGTGCAAGCATCCTGCAGGGCTGAGATGTCAGCCTCAAAAGAGTGCCAAAGGGCTTTACAGGGAGCTGCCTCCCTGAGCGCGGGGAGCCATCGAGTCACCCCGTGGTGTGAGAGCAAGGAGCTCACTCTGCTGCTGTCTGGGCAGAGTGGCAAATAATCAGCTCTCCCCAGTTGTTCTGAGCATCCTGACCCTTTCCCCCTGCTCTGCAAAGGGTGGGCAGCACAGTGCTGTGGCTGAAAGCTTTGTCCCTTGTTTATTCCTCAAATAACCCCCTTCATTTATTAGCTGACATTTTGGCCAAGCTCTCTTTCCTCGGGGCTTGGCAGGAGCCGAGTTAGAAACTTGTTTAACTTGGTGGAAGGGCTCTGCAGTAGTAAAAGGAGCCTGGGGATGCTGAAGGGTCCGGGGGTTGCCAGCTCCCTTTTGCAGGCAGAGAAAGCCTCACAACACATCAGTCTGCTCCTAACAGTGTGTTACCTCCCGATGTTCATCTACTTAGACTTCAGCCTCTTCACTGGGCAAATGGGAGTAATTTAGTCATTATTTCCAGCAGCAAATTGACTCCATTAGAGTTCAGCTGCCCGATGCTCCAGCTGCTAAAGGGGTGGGAATGATGCTGTCTGGCTGCTACAAATTAGGCATCTTCTCAGTTTCTGGTTTGCCTTTTCGACTCTGCTTTCTCTCTGTGCAACTCAGACTTGGTTCTAATGTTTTTTAACCCTTTCTCAAGGCCCTGCTCTCCTTCTCCTTTCCATGCACAGCACAGCACAGCACTACTAAGTCTGTTGGCTTTGCTGTCTTGTCCCATGGCTGAGCCATTCCCTTTTGGGCCATGTGTGGCATGGTCACTGCAGACATCTGTTATTGGCTGGGCACCCTTAGACTTGTACTGTGTGCCTCAGCTTCTCCACATTCTGCTGCTGGTTCACAGAAAAAGGCAGGCTCACAGGAGGGGGCAAAGCCTCCCCTTCCTGGATGGCACGGATACAGCTACCACTGGGTCTTTGTGTTGTGGAACAGAAACACTAGCAACCCTTTTGTGTTATATCGACCATTTGTTAAATCTTTAAAGTCCATCTGTTAAGGATGAAATCACTTTATCGCCTAGACATAAAACAATCTCGTGATGATTTTTCAGGAGGAAATTGGATGGGTTTGAACTTTGGTGCCTGTTGTTCCAGCTGGTAAACTGCGGACACTGCTTCAGGGACATAAACGTGGCCTTGCTGGGGATGGCTCAGGGCTGCAGGCCAGCCCCATCAGGAGAGCACAGCAGATGTGATTTTCTTATCTCTGGCGCCCTGAGGCTCTCCCTCTGTGCATGTCCTCTCTGTGCTGGAAAGATGCTGTTTGTTTTGCTGATTGTTTTGTTAGGAGATTATGATTCTGTTGTTATGTGCTGGCATTTTTCTATCTCCCCCTCCTAACACGGATACTCATATACACAATGCACTGCTCTGGCTCTGGCAAATCTTTTCCAGCCATTTGTGTCTATGTTGCTGCCCCTCTGCAGCATATGTTGATGCCCCAAAGGGTTGGAGACACAAGGAAATGTGTCGTGGAGGTGGAACTTTTCCATTCATACCACTCTCAGATGCCTGAAAAAGGAAATTATCAAAGCCAAAACTGAAATACATTTAAAGCTTTCAGGAATCCAAGAAACTATAGGACAGGAGATCTAAAAAGGAAAGGTTTGTTCAAGGTGATTCCCATGGAAAGCAACCCACTGAGCTGCAGTTCTGGGGGACCACACTGGATTGATATCCCGGTCCTGTCCTCCTGGAAGAAGATCAGTAGAGCCTGAGATGAAACCTGTCACATCTATTCTGAGCAGACATATTAGCTCTGACAGCAATCCAGAGTTTCATGGCGTATTATTTAAGCAGTTTGCAGTGAGTGCATATTGCCGCTAATTCCAATTATCTGTAATTCAGCGGGCTGAAGGGAAGCAATGCCAGTCCTGTAAGCTATCTGCTGAACAAGGCTTTAGGCTGGGACTCAGCTTTGCTGTGGCTTGGTGCAGCATCACTGGTGCAGCAAGAGTTGTTCCCTGCTGAAAACCAGATTGTCAGCAGCAACCTGCATATGTAGAAAATGATGGATAAAGCACAGGCAGATAAAGCTCCGCATTACCCTCAGTGCAGTGTAGGGCCATGCATGCTGCCAGGATTTGTGAGAATGGTGCTGTGAATGTTTGAAATGGGAAACAATAGCTGGAAAGAACAGCACTGTTATGGAAGGTGTCCACACAGCTGAGTGGTGCTGTCATTTAGAGAGACCTGCTCAGAGTAATGGGAAACAACTCCAAGCGTCGGGGAGAACAGTGAAATAGGGCACTGAGTCGTGTGGTCAGAGAGTGTCAGATCCAACAGCCGTAGCTGAAACTGCAAAAGCTCAGGCATGATATGGGCAGAACTGATGGATTTACTGCTGCTGGGAAACACTTGTGCTGACATTTCAGGGTGATCCATGGGTACATGCTAGAGATGCCAGGGAGACTGATTTAGTGCTGGCTGAGAAAGGCAGTGTTAGAAGCGTATTGCTCCAGAGCTATTTACAAACCATTGTGCTCAGGTTTTTGCTACACAGAGCTGATGGTGTAGAGAGGTGATGCTGACGATGCCACAGCCAGCAGATGGCACAGCTTTAGGTGATGCCACTTCCTCCTTCTGTGCTGGGCCTCTTCCCACTGGTGGCACAGACACCATCATTTGAGAGACTGTCTGAGAACAGCACTTTGGAGAAGTGTTTGGACTTCAGATGTTGGCAGATCTCCCATGGCTCTGGTAGGTCACTTAGTTTTGTAACAAGCAGCAATAGATAAGGACTATTTGGTGCCTATTTTCAAGCAGATTTTGTCTGTCTCTGGCTCCCCATCCAGTGTTAATGTGAACTGACACCTTTTCATTATTACTGGAGAGGATGCTATGCAATCCTTTGCTGCAACTCATGTTTGTGTTATAACACAAATACAAAAAAAAGTGCTAAGAGCACTTGTGTTTCCTTGTCACCTTATATTTAGCAACTCCAGCAAGCCTACATTAATGGGGAGACACCTCAGTGGATCTTCTTGCTCTTTGTTCACTGTCACTGTCTGTATGTGCACTTACACACATGTACTCGTATGGTCCCCAGAGCCTAATGGTTTTTGGATGTGCATATAGAGAAAGCCCTCTACTTTGTTAGCCTTTGTATATATATGTGATTTAGAAGAGGATCTTTTTTCAAATTAGATCAACTTGTTTGTTCAGCTCTCTTCTGTTTCAGCCCTGAGCACTATCTATGGAATGGATGGACCAACCCGCCTCAGACCTCAAGCTTTGGTACCTGCATTTATACACTTAACCAGTCGCTAAACTTTGGCAATGAATAATAGGTGGCTGAAAGGAGAAAAGCAACAAATGAATGGTGGGTTACTGGGTCTGGGGAAGGAGTGGGAATATGGGGTGAGCATTTAGGCTGGCCAAGGGTATTATCTTTAATGTGGGGCCTTATTATCAAAGATTAGGTTGAGTTATGCTAACAGCTCATGAAACAGCTCAATTATTTTTTCAGTTCCTCAGCAACATTAATCATGTATCTTGGCTAATAAGCAATGATGATTTCTGATCTGATCTGGGGACACTCTGTAGCTGCCTACTTTTTGATTTTTTTAAATATATATATGATGATGTATACTCATGCCCAGTTTGGAGGAAGCCTGATGAAAAAGGAGCAAGGCTAGTGTGAAGGAGTACCCCTCTTTTTCCTCCCCATACATATCCCATACATTCTCACACTCCTTTTGACAGCATCCTCTGTTTAACCACAACCACCTCCTTCAATCTGAAATCCCCTCTTTCCTGCTGCAAACACCACTCACAGTATCTGCTCCAGAATCCAGGAGTTTACCCATGGCTTCTCTCTGCTTCTGGCCTTTGGCTGCTCTTCCTCGCTGTACTTACAGGATTTGCTCTCACATTTCAAGTGAGAGACCTCTGCTTTTTTCAGCGTGAAGGCACTGACAAAGCCAGGCACATCAATCCTGTGTTTATTTACAGGTCAGGTACAGGACAGGCAATGGCAATCTGAGATTTCCCATTGCTTTAGGCAGCACTGACCTCTGCAGTGATCCAGACTTTGATGGAGAGTAAGAGGTAGTTCAAACTCTGCGTCCTCTCAGCCCACAGAGCATCGTGTGGGATGGCTCAAATATGCCAAATTGTGTGTTGTGATTAAGTGGAATGGTCCATGGTCTATTCAGATCTGAGCAAATTACTACCACATTAATTAAACATAGGCTCTCTGGTTGAGCCTAAGCCACAGATGGTATCCCACAGATGGAATGCCACTCTTTATATTCACAGAGCCACTCAGCCCTTTAACTTCAGCTTTTACTGATTAGCAGAGCAATTTATTTTAGGTGCATCTATTGGCCTCTGCTGAGGAGAGTGCTCTTAAATGAATATCACTGACGAGGGCCCACTGTACAGAGAGAATCGCAATGGGGAGCAGGAATAATGGAAGCTCCAAAAGTTGTCAACTGTTCTTCCATCCTGGCCTTTCAAAGCAGCAGGAAGTGAATTGGGCGCAGAGATCCCACTGATGTTCAGTGGCATTTGACTATTTTACTACTTTAGGTGCTATTTTTACTGATTGTGGCTGTGATCTGTTAGAGGATGTCATGATTAGATCTTTTAGTACTGAATATGGAGCTCTTTTGCAATGGAAACATTTACCCTCTGAAACCAATTCCTAAAATCATCGCTTTCTTTCCCACCAGAAGGTTCAGGTTATGGCTCATTGGTTTTTGCATTGTGTTTTTGGCAGCACTTGTGGGAAAGATGCACAGCAGCATAGCAGGCTTTATTTAGCAGTAATGGCTACTGATGATAACCTAAAGTGGGGCCGTATTCTGTTAAGCACTGCGCATCCTTTCTGCCAAAGAGGGGAAGGAGGATGTAAAGTAAAATTTCCTTCATCTGGCCATGTGGAAATCAAAGCAGAGCTATGAAATGACTTTTCCAAGGTCATACAAGAAAACTGTAGCAAAGCTAAGACCTAGCGCAAGACAATCTGAGTTCTAGGCCACTACAATAATGTCAATTATAATTATTAATGTCAAAGGAGGAGGAGGGAGCAATAGAGGAATGACATTTCTGCAAAGAGGAGGATGGCAGGGAATTATTTAACAATTTAAGGCATCCTGACACGGCATGTAAAGATAAGTGTGGGATTCTAAAATCAAAATAGATTTCTTTTAAAATGTGCCATCTCATTTATAACCTTAATTTTTAGTTAGAGAGGTGGGAGGGAATTTGCTATTACTGTCTGTGAAAGAAGGCAGCCTGTTACATCAGTAATTAAAAGCATTGCTGGAAAGTGCTTGCATGCTTTTCCTTTGACTCCTGCAGGGGCTCTTTTTAAATTATGAGTGACCAGACTTGCTTGAAGATGCAGTGGTTGCCCTGAAAGAGGGTCAAGTTCAGAGGTAAGGAGAAAGCAGTTTGGAGGTTCTGATGCATGTTTTGGGGTAGCTGGCTCCTAGATCAGAGCTGGCTTCCAGTCTCTGCTGCTAAAGGCAGCAGTGGCCAACAGCCATCATGTAATAGTGCAGGTCCTGGAAGAATGGAGAGCATGTTAGAGTGAAGGCCAGGAAAACTTGGAAGCTCACTGCTGTCCTCTTCCTATAAACAAGGAGAAGGGCAAGCCAGTGCTTTGGCAACTGTGAAATGAATGCATGAGTCTCCCTAAAGATGGCAGGGAGGCACAGAACACTTGGAGACAGCTCACCTAAACCTCATGAAAAGGTATGAAATTAATGTTTGGGGCAAGGTATGGACTACGAAATTTGGAGGGCAGGACTCTGTAGAGGTGATGCTTCTCACTGGTTACCTCTCTCCATCAAATATCTCTAGGGGATCATCAGCATCCTCTGACGGAAAGTTAAGGCTCAGTAGTTTAGAGCTGTGATGAACCAGACAGTTCGGTTTGGACCTTCATTCCCTTCCATTGAAGCTCTTTTATGTGGGCTGTGGCTATTTAGGGAATGACTTCTTCTGTAAACAGCTGCTGGGAAAATTAACTTTCTTTAGGGCAGCATCTGCAGTTGTGCCTCACTTGGCCAGTAATAGAAGGCTGTGGCTGTGCTGGGCTGAGGATGTTCGTCATTACATGTACTGACCACAAGCCTAGACCTTTGGGCAGGGCTGCTCGCACTTTGCTCCTTGGTGGTACAGTTTATATGTTTGAACGCTTGTGTGGAAATAATTGCTTGTAGATAGAGAAGACTGGGTTTTGAAGGCACATCCAATTATGGTAATCTAGTTTTCTAAGATTTTAAGAAGAGAGGTAGTATAGTTTTCATTACTTTTTGGATAATTTCCTAATTTTTATGGAAAATGTAGGGTCTAAAGAAACTTCTGTTGTCCTGATAAGCCTATTGCCTATTTCATACTTCAGTGGACTTCACTGAAACATAGATGAAGTTTTCTTGGGCAGGGACTTCATGTGTAGCTTTGTGGGAGGTTTCTTTACAGTACTAAGGTTGATAGCAATAGTACCAGTATGCAGAACTTCCTTGGTGCCACTGGCTGGAGACCTGGAGGTTGAGATTTGACAGAGAGCCTTCTGTCTCAGTTTCACAGTGGGAGCTCTCTTGATTCCGGGGGACTATTTGGATCTCCCTCAATTTTGTGGCTGTTTGGAGGATTCTTGGAGCCAGGACTAACAATTTCTGCAGCTCATTTGAGGGGGGTGGGGGGGGAGAAGGAAAAACCTCATTCACAAAAAAATAATTAAAATTTCTTTATTCCTACAGGAAAATGCGATTTCAAGTTCTCAAGTAGACTCTCAATTAAATCTATAAAATATTTGAAATCCCAGTAGCAGAAAAATACTAAGTTATGATGAGTTCAGAATGGAACTGCATTTTTAATTTTCACTTTGACCTTGTTTTGCTAGTTACGCTTTGATGTGGAATATTTTGTGTTGGAGCTAACTGAGCTGGACCAGGTGATTTCCCCTATTCTGCTAGATGCTTGCATAGTTCTGGGAATGTATTAATTCAGTGTCTTTTGAACTATCAATATATTTCAGTATGTGTCGGTATATTTCACGGTCTTAGTAAGCTGTTGGGTGCCCTGCTGGGTTTAATGTTCTCAGGTGAAGAGACTTTGTTTTTGGTCACCCTGAAGTTGTATCAGGAAAGCCAGGTCATCCAGAATCTGGTAGTTACCTACTGGAGCTTTGCGCTGGGGTATACTGAAGTGTTTGGAAAGATTTTCCCTTATTTTATTGGTTTTAGAATATATATCAACATTATTATTTTCAAAATATGGAACAACTCTGATTTTTTGCTGCTCTCTCTCTTCTGAGTATAAAGCTTTCGATACAAGCATGACCAAAATTTATTTGTAATGTGTATTAGTTTTACAATAAGGTGTATTTTATATAAATTCTCATAACACATGTTCAGTATAAGGCTATTAGTCATATCTTCCTTTGGAAAGCATTTTTGTATGCTTTCTTTCCTCATCTTAATAACGTTGGGTGATCTGTCCTTTCCCCAAAGCGTAATATTGGTAAGCTGGCTGTTAATTTTAATTATAGCCTTTCACAGATTATTAGCCTCCTTCAGTACACAAGGTTCTGTGGATAGGGAGCAGTGAAACTGTGAACACTGGAAAGTTTCTTTCTAAAATACTGTTGTTTGATTTTGCCATCTGCTTGCCTTCGTATGAGGAAGATGAAAGGGAGGACAATGGACCAGCCCATTTACTTGGAAGGAGATGATGATTTGAAAGGAAGAACTTCTAGTGCCTGCCTCATCATTAGTGATAGGACAAGGGGGAACAGTTTTAAACTAAAGGAAGGGAGATTTAGATTAGATGTCAGGGGGAAGTTTTTTTACTGAGAGAGTGATGAGGTGCTGGAGCAGGTTGCCCAGAGTGGTTGTGGATGCCCTGTCCTGGAGGTGTTTAAGGCCAGGTTGGATGGGGCTCTGGGCAATCTGACATAGTACTTGATGTAGTGGCTGGCAGCCCTGCCTGTGGCAGGGGAGTTGGAACTTGATGATCCTTGAGGTCCCTTCCAACCCAAGCCATTCTATGATTTTATCAGAAAATGCCTGAAAACTGGGGCAAACAGAAGTTACCTCAAAATGGAAAGGAGGTGGACAATTCTCATTAAAAAAAAAACCTAACACCTAGTCTTGTCCCATCTTTGACAGCAAAGCTTATTGATTATTTCTCTGTATTCATGGTGCCGTTCCTGGCTCTATTTAATTTGGATCCTCTGTGGGTATTTGTGGTCACTGTGGTTTAATGTTAGTGACTGAAAAATGATACCCAGCTCCTGGAGTCTGCCTTGCAGCCTCAGAAGCCATTAGACCCTGTCACCTTTGGTGTCTCTCTCCTGTTCCACCTCAGGAACGATAAGCTTCTTGTTGGTATAATGTCATTTTCACTTTGGTCTTCAGAATGAGACTTTCCATCCTTTTTTAACTGTGTGTTTAAATTGTTAGCCCTGTGTGTATGATGAAATGCATGGAGCCTTCAGAGCTGGCAACCCCCTATCTGCACAGCTGATTGCTGTGAGTTGTGCAGGGGAGTTCTTCCCATTTCACAGTGTGTTGAGGTGGTTCTGGTTGCTTTGTAGGTCTGCAGTGATTAAGCTCAGTGCACACAAAAGTCCTATGCATCCAGCTCTTGAGTGGAGGTGGATAAAGCTCCGAATTGTGCTATTCACACTCAAAGCACTGGGGCTGAGCTGGGCATCCAGTGGAGCACATGATTAATGTTTGCTGGCTGTGAATTTGGCTGGCAGAAAGTGAGCCTGGGCTGTGGAATCCTCCCTGAGTGAGTTGCTGCGTGGAGAGGTTCTCCTGGAGAAGGACAAGGAGGCTGTTATAACACAGCAGGGCCCAGCTAAGGGAAGGGAGTACTGAGAGGCTTCGGAGAAGAGGTTGTTGTATTGGAGAAGGCAGCCTGTCAAGACAGCCCACAGCAATGAGCACTGGGAGCATGGGTGTGTAATCAGTGAAGAAGGAATGAAAAAAGCTGCTGAATGAAGACTTTGAGGCCACTCTGTTATTGGTTTGGAAGCATCCCCTACAATGCAAGTCTCCCGAGGTGTGTGAGTGTGGAGCAGTATCTTGGCTGATGCTGCTGAATAAGAAGACAAAGCATTACAGACTGAAGGGGCTGGGACTGCAAGCCCTCGACAGCAAAGGACTGTTTCTTCCTCTGTCTGCAGGCTACCTTGCACAGCAGGGTCCCTGGTCCGTCATTAAAGCTTGCTCAGCACTACTGCAGTCCCAATCACCAGTGTGGTGGTTGACTGGCAGGAGCTTTGGAGGGGAAAGCAGCAATTACAAATTAAGTGGAAGTGGAGAAATAATGGAAAAAACTGAATTCATACAACAGAACTGACCACAGAATGGAAAGAGACTCTCTGGAAACTTAATAAAGAATCATTACCTTTCTGGAGGTACATAGAGAACTGCAGCAGAATACAAAACAGAAAAAGTGATGCCTTCCCAATGCCAGCCACAGCCCATGGATCAGATGCTGCTGGCCTTCTCCCTCAGCCTTTTGAACATGTTTTCACAAAGAAGCAGGGCAATGAAGAAAACATGCTGCTGCTCTTATATTCTGCTGGTTCTCCCTCTTGCACTTGGCAGCAATAGTATGCCAATATGGGTAATTGTCTTTTTCTATTATTTCCTGAAGAAGGCCCATCTTCACCAACTCAGTGTTCCCTGAGGTGCCAAGGGGATGGGGGAGAGGTAGTGAAATTAATGCATTTTCTGTTCTCCCTGGGTAGCCATTTATTTCATTTTACTTAGGAATACATATTCAGTGGCTCTTCTTGCTTTTCCACTGGAGATCCGATTACCTTGGAGCAGTTCAGCATAGTCTTCTATTAGTATTTACAAAGCCATAAGAATTAGAGATTGAAATACACATAGCTTAAACTACAGCTATATAGAAGACCTTATTTACTATAAAATTAAACAAGGATAGATGCCTGTTTACAGTCTCTGGAGTGAAGTCAACCATTGTGTTTCATTACTGTGGCTAGAACGAAAAACATCCTCTACAAAAATTTGTTTGACCAGTGTAAAAAGGATCGAAGAACTGAATGACTTTACTCCTTGTATTGGATTAACAAGAGAAAGGCTGGCAAAATTTGGTCAAAAATGATCTGGGATATGTTTACAAAAAAAACTCAATGAACAACTAATTGATTGAGTGTACCTGTATTTTTACTGAATGTTTAAGAAAAAGCATGAAATTGCCAGCAAGTATTCCTTAAAAACAAAAAAAAAAAAAAAGAAAGAAAGAAAAAATGGAAAAAGAAGCCATTAGCTACATGCTGTGTGTCAGCTGGTGTATTTGATCAGCAGTGCATTTTGTATGCTTATGCACCGTCATTATAACAGCCGATTGTCACTCAGAAGTAAAATATTAGCACACGCTTGATAACAGAAGTTCAATAATAATAGCAGGCAGTGGTTATACGCTGGAATTGGGGACAACGAGGGAGCCGTCAGCAGCAGTAGCACAGTACTGTCTAATGGTCTATCTGAGGCCCCTCCTGTCTCTTAATTTAGCCAGCTGCCAAGGACTGCTTTTATATCCCGCTCCAGGTTGCTGCTTTGGATCAGTCTGTTGACTTCCCCCACCCTTCCTGTGCCTTCCTGCGCACTGATTACTGTGAATTAGAACTCTACCCAAGCAAGTCTCCTCCATTTTGCAGACTCTGGGTATTCACCAGCAACTGGAAAGCCATGCATCCTGCTTTCCGCATGGGCATAGGCCAAAAAACTAAAAAAATCACACTTCTATTCAAAGCTACTGCTGTTGGGTGAGCCCCTTCCACGGCATTTGGTGCACAGCTGTGCTGTGAACTCAGGGCAGAGCCAGTTTTTCAGTTATTTTTGTGTATGCCGGGAGGCGAGATGCCCAGACATGAACAAAACCAGAGGAATGGTGATAATACAGGATGTGCCAGCATATGATTAGTGTCCTGGCCCATCAATCTGTGTCCCTATAGCTCTCCCGTTTGGTCTTTTGGGTGCTGGCAGAACAGTTGGGTGTCAACATGTGGGTTACTTCTGCCCTTGGGTGTCATCTTGCTCCTATTCAAACAGCTTGCATGGGGGTGAGCACTGCTAGGAGAGAAGACTCATTAGCACAGGCACAGTGTGCACTAATGAGTCTAATAGCTTCTGGAGGAAGCTCTGTGCCTTGCAAGCACAGAGCGTGGGTAGAGAGCTGCACCTCTCTGTATCAGCATCTCCTTCCCTGGGTCTGCTCTGCTCAAGTGTGTGTTACACTAGGGAGGACAAAAATAAAACAAATAGTTTTCTAATTTCTTGCCTGCTCCTTCCACAAACAACTCTTCCCTGGAGCCTGCAGATTTATCACAGCTGAGAGGGAATTTTGTGGCAGCTTCTTATTAAAATATTGGCAGCCTATTACTGTTCCTTACAAATGATGCAGATGGTTCACCAGCTGAATGGCTGCTGAAAGGCAGCTCTGTCTGAGGTGAAACTCTCTTTGTCCGTCACCGCTACCTGCACTTTTCCTCCCTGGAAAAGATATATATATATATATAATTTTTAATTTCGTCTACCTCAGCAAATCAAGACCCTGAAAGTTATTTCAGAAGCTCTCTTATCTTTTAACAAATATCTACGGTCTGTGGCTGTCCTGACCTTGAATTGGTTACCCGTGCATTTCTCACATCAAGATTAGATTATTGTGACTCTCTCCTGACAGCCAGGCCTGATAAGGCCCTGTACAATTTCCAGCTGGTGCTGAACGCTGCTGCCAGGCTCTTGTAATAGAGAGATGATCTCCACATTTCACCTCTGTCCAAAGCACTGTGTTATTTCACCTCTGTCCAAAGCACTGTGTTATTTGCCAGTTAAGCAATATATTGACGTGAAGAGCTCCCTGTTAAAGATGAACTGAGCTTTTTATCCACACACACAAACACACTTGTGCTTTGAGAAGTGAGGTGAAAGCACAGGTAGGTGCTGACTGCATGATGATGATGGGAAGGGCACTTGGCACCTAACTGCACATCACCACATTACTGACACATGCTCTGCAGCTCATCTCTAAACAGGACAGTATGAGTCCAGCCTACTTTTTCCTGTATCATTTTTAATTTCCTTGCCTAATATAAAAACCTGAATTGATATCAGTGGTGTCTGTCAGGTCCTGCCTGCCCTGCTGGCTGGTAGTTACAGAATCATAGAAACATTAAGGTTGGAAAAGACCACTAAGATCATCTAGTCCAACCACAGCCCACCCCCCACCATGCCCACTGACCACATCCCTCAGTGCCACATCTCCATGTTTCTTGAGCACCTCCAGGGATGGTGACTATACCACCTCCCTGGGCAGCCTGTGCCAATGCGTCACCATTCTTTCTGTGAAGCAATTTTTCTTAATATCTGACCTGAACCTCCCCTGGCACAACTTATGGCCATTACCTCTTGTCCTGTCGCTAGTTACCTGGGAAATGAGGCCATCCTCTACCTTGCACCACACTATGGTACCATGAGCACTGGGAGGCTGTAGGGAACTGCCAAGTGCAGCTGGAAAACGGGTAGCAGGGGCCTTGCAGGGTAGAGATCAGGCTGGAGGGGGTTCTGAGCACCTGATGGAGCTATAGGCATCCCTGTTCATTGCAGGGGAGTTAGACAAGACGGCCTTTCAAGATCCTTTCCAACTCAATTGATTCTGTTTCTATGATTTTCAATGTGTATGATCGATTGGAAGAAGGAAAAAAGGAGAGTATGTTTGGTAAGGAAGCTGTCAATGTTTTTCCCCGATTACAATTACGTAATTACGTAATTGTACTTCCTTGATATTTGGGGCGTAAAGGAAGAAAAAGAATGTGTTACTCCTGCATGCATCTGCAAAATATTTTCTTTTACTCCTTTCCCAGGGTGACCTGCTTCCTCCCTCTCCCAGGTAGGTTAATTTAACGTATCTCTTCCAAATACAGTGATTAACCCCTCTTCTGGTAAGACATTTCTGGTAGTTACAGACCTATCAGTCTCACCTCGGTGCTGGGGAAGGTTATGGAACAGATAATCTCGGGAGCCATCATGGACCAGTTAAAGGTCAACCGGGGGATCAGGCATCAGGCCCAGTCAGCATGGGTTTACGAATGGTAGATCCTGTCTGACAAACCTGATTTCATTCTATGACAAGGCAACCCGCTTAGTGGATGAAGGTAAAGCTGTTGATATGGTCTACCTGGACTTCAGTAAAGCCTTTGATGCTGTCCCCCACAACACTCTCATGGAGAAGCTGGCTGCCCATGGTTTGGATGGGTGTATGCTCTGCTAGGTGAAACACTGGCTGGATGTCCAGGCCCAGAGAGTTGTGGTCAATGGAGTTAAATCCAGTTGGCGGCCAGTCACAAGTGGTGTCCCCCAGGGTTTGGTACTAGAGCCAATAACATCTTTATTAACAATCTTGATGAGGGGATTGAGTGCACCCCCAGTAAGTTTGCAGATGACACCAAGTTGGGAGGGAGTGTAGATCTGTGTGAGGGGAGAAAGGCACTACAGAGAGACGTGGATAGACTGGATCGATGGGCCAAGGTTAACTGTATGAGTTTCAATAGGGCCAAGTGTTGGGTCCTGCATTTTTGGCTTGGGGAGGAGTGTCTGGAAAGCTGCCTGATGGAAAGGGACCTTGGTGTACTGATGGACAGTCAGCTGAATATGAGCCAGCAGTGTGCCCAGGTGGCCAAGAAGGCCAATGGGATCCTGGCTTGTATCAGGAATGGTGTGGTGAGCAGGACTAGGGAAGTAATCCTGCCCCTGTACTTGACATTGGTGAGGCCTCACCTCGAGTACTGTGTTCAGTTTTGGGCACCTCAGTACAGAAAGGACATTGAGGTGCTGGAGCAGGTCCAAAGAAGGGCAACAAGGCTTGTGAAGGGCTTGGAGAATATGCCCTACGAGGAGAGACTGAAGGAACAGGGGCTGTTTAGTGTGGGGAAAAGGAGGCTGAGGGGGGACCTTATTATTCTCCTCCAATATCTGAAAGGTGCTTACAGCGAGAGCGGGGTTGGTCTCTTCTCACTGGTGACAGGTGACAGGACGAGGGGAAATGGCCTCATGTTGCGCCAGGGTAAGTTTAGGTTGGGTATCAGGAAAAACTTCTTTACAGAAACGGTTGTTGAGCACTGGAATAGGCTCCCCAGGGAGGTAGTTGAGTCACCATCCCTAGATGTGTTTAAAAACCGTTTGGAGGAGGTGCTCAGGGACATGATTTAGCAGAGGGCTGTTAGAGTTAGGGTAGTATGGTTAGGTTGTGGTTGGACTTGATGATCTTTAAGGTCTTTTCCAACCTGAGCAATTCTATGATTCTATGATTCTGAGTGGCTGTTGGAAGGTGGAACTTCTCTCCTCTCTCCAGAGGACACTCAGCCTTGACAGCATGGTGCTGCTAGATTCAGTATTGCTGCTTCATGGTTATACAGATCCTGGCAGAATCAAGATTCACTGAAACTGGATTAAGGAGGAACCTTTTGCTGTTATCTGACTTGATATCAGCTGAGAACTGCTGTCATTAGCTGCAAAGGTAAAAGTGAAATACCACAGGGCTTGTGGAGTCCCTTCTGCCTCTTCAAGGCTGTAATTCTGCGAGGGAGATGGGATTTTGTACTGCTTTGCTGTTTGAACTTTAGGAGTGAAGAGGGATGTCGGTGTAGTATGGATGTTCATCACTGGTGTGATCCCCAAAGAGTGGAGAGCAGCAATATGGTAGGGAGAAGCTAGTAAAAATTATGGGGAGGTGCTTTGCCCATCTTTTGCCATAGTTCTCATTGCTTTCATAATCCAGAGGCTTTTCCTAAGTATTAAAAAGAAAAAGAAAAAAAAAAAGAGCACAAAAAAAAAAAAAAAAAAAAAAAGAAATGCTTTTAAGCAGAGGAACTCGATCTGTTTCAAGGAATATCATGTTCACAAAGCATATGCACAGTACTCAGAATAGCTAATTTCTTTTTAGCTATGATAGCTCTAGAATGCCCTTGACCTTCCAGAGAGGACAGAGTTGTACAATTGCAGTATATAGGGTTTTAATATTAAAAGCGGTTAAACAGCAGAAAGTGAAAAGCTCTTTGCTTTCTCTTTGGTAGGAAGTAAGCTAATGCCAGCAATTTCCATGGCAACTGCAAACAGACCATCCTGTTCACTTCCATGTTATAAATAAAACAAAAATATTCTCTAAATTACATGCTGTTTCTACATGTATTTGCTATCACCATGTTCAGCAGACACTGGGAATGCTTCTGTATGAGATTTGTTAGAAAAGATTACAAGGTTTATGCAAACTAAACAGTCTTAGCGGGCTAACTTCCTTTGAGGAAATAATAAAAATAACCTCAAAACAATTCCAGCTCTCTCACTGTTGATGTTCTTTGAGTTTTGCAAATAGTTACAAGTCTAAAAGTGATAACTAATTGGCAGCTGGTGTTATCAATAACAAACTTAGAGTAGCATAATTTTAAATAGGGACAAAATATTTTTAAAAAGCGTAGTCACTGACTGGGACTTTTGCCTTTAAATTTCTGTTGGGACACAGCAACTAGAAGGACAGCTGTTTTATGCCTTATTTTGTGCAGATCACAGTAGACCAGAGCTACCCTGAGTGTGCTGCCTGGATCTCCTATTTTGTTTTCTAAATCTGAAATATAAGCTATTCCAGTTCACGGCAATTCTTGAGGCATAGGCAAATTTTCATCCTGCCTTCCTGTAGGTCCACGAAGTCTTTCCCATGGGAGCAGCTGCAGGGCTCAGCCTGGCCTTTGGAGCAAGGGATAGAGCAGAACAAATCCCTGTGCAAAAGCAGCTCAAGAACTTTCCTTCAAATTCCTCAGCCCCATTCACGTTCAGTCTGAGGGCGGGCCCTGCAAAGGCATCTGGGGTGCTTCTCACTTGCATCAGTACTCCAAAACTGCAGAACTATTTTTTAGTGTGGGTTGACCATCTCACGTGCCGCTTCCCAGCCCTAAAAGAAGGGTTGGGACATATGAGAAGAGCTCTCTGAGACAGCTGCGTCCATTAACTGCTCCTTGAGGTTTGAGGTGACCTTGTTGGAATAACTCTTGTGCTAAAAGCAGGAAGATGCATTAGGCTGAACCTGTTGCTCTCTGTAGGGTTCTTGTTTTTGGGACTGCCCTATCCATTTGCAGCTTGCTCAGAATTCAGCAGCACTGTTGCATGTTGGCTTGAGCCATTAGGATCCCATCGTGCTTACTTGGTGTCCCGTCTGCTAGCTGAGTGTAGGTGACCAGATCACTTGACATCATTGTTTATTTTAAAAAAGAATTAAGAGCATTATTACCAGCGTATACACACACGTCTTTGTGCTCAGTTAGCAGATGTAGATGTTGCAAAGGAGACGTTTGTTTCCACTGCTGCCACCAAACAATGTCCTATCCAAACTTAAAATAAAAAATTGTAATGATCAACCTGTTGCTTTCAGACAGAAATCTTTAGAAATTTATCATCCTTTCTGTGCCTGTGAACACTCCTTGCTTTTTTTCTCTGTCACTGTTACAGGAAGATGTTAATTCAGTTTTAGTTGCATTTTACTATACTTGTGTAAACATAAAAAAAGCATAGGTAGATGTAGATTTATTTTTGCCTCATGTATTTTCATTCCTGTTAAACTTTTCCAGAGTTTGGGTGGAAACATGTAAATATGGCATAATAAACACCCCAGTATAGTGGTGAGTATTTAATAAATTCTATTTATTGGAGATGAGATTTTTTTTTTCCAATTAAAATTGTAGGCAAGGTTTCTAATTACAGTACAAATTATCTCAAGTGTATTTTGCTCCGTTAGAAAGCTGTGTAGCGGACAGTGCTGCACTTGAATTAGAGCTGGGAATCCAGCCAGAAATGTGACCTCCTTGATCCTTGCTTTTTGAGATGCCTAAAAGCACAATTGAGGGTGAGGTGGAGGAGGAAATGTCTCCATTTTCTGTTATTGACTGCTGAATCCTGCCTCGTACCAAACTTGGCGCAGTTCCCTCAGGTTCTACTGTCCCATTATTTACACTGGGGATCCCTGCTATTTACACTGAAGAATTCTGCAATGCTCTCAAAATTATGCTGACAAGTTGAACTGCCTTCGTGGTGCCAGACATACTGTATGCTAGTCTATGAGCTTACAATGATTTTTAACTTTAAAGTAAGAGAGGGATGCATGAGCCACTCAGTTGTTGCCATACCTTCGGCAGCAAAGGACCCTTCTGTGTTGTTTACCTGTGCAACACAGAGGCACCATAGGAAGGCTACATGTAATTTGACCAGATCAGAGTCACTCCTTAGGCCCTGTTTAAAGTCCTAAACCTACACTTCTTCCTTCCAATTGTGGTGGGTGTGAGGCTTGGTGCTCTCCTGGTGGCCCAAGCCACCTGTGAAGGAGTAGGAGAGGGGCCAAGAAGGCCTGGGCAGAGCAGCAGGTGCGCACAGGGAAAGAGATTACAATGGGTCCATACCCCATTTTGCTGCTACCAAACCCAATATGAGGGACCAGAGGGAAGTAATAGGGCTTAATAGCTTTGATCAGCCTCACTTGTGCACCACACCCTCCTCCCAGGGGCTCCATTTAAAGTCAGACCAGCAGTCTCTGTACTGCTTATGCTTGTAAGTGAACCTGTCTTGTGGGTAAGCCTCATGGCAATGCTGTATGTACTTTGTCCCCTGAAAGAACACCTTGAATTGGGCATTGTACCTCGTCTTCTGTTTTGGCCTTGTTTCCTGAATGACCTATGCACTGTGCTAAAGCTTTGTCTCCAGCCCTGTCTATGGCCTTATATCCGTTTTCTCCTGACTAGTCCCTACATTTGGTCCTGGATATGGTGAACCACCTGCATGGTCTGGGACTACTAATGGATCTTGTCACTAGCTTTGGAGATATTCAGGCTCTGTCCACCGTGTTTAGGCCCGGGGGACTGGGTACTGCCTGGGCTGGGATTAATACTGTCTTACGGTTGTCCCCTCTCCTTGGGGAGCAGCTGTTTTCTCTTCCTTGATAGTAGCTGCATGCAGAGCTCTGCTCCCAGGTGCTCCTGATGCCCTAGTGTCCATGCAGCCCCAACTGGCCCTTGCTAGTGTGCTGTCCATTTAAACATCAAGCTATGCTCGATATCCTGAGGGAGGCCTACCATGAACTGAGGCTCCTGTGGTTGACTTTCCAGAGCTTCTCCCCTGAGACTGGAGAGTGGAAGAGTCTCAGATCTCATCATATGGATCCTGCCTTCCCTCCTGGCATTGTCACTTCTCTTAGAAGACCAAGCATCTGTTCTTATCTCCCACACTAGTGTCAGTGGATAGAAGGATGCAGCAGCCTGCCTGCCCTGCTCCTGCACTGCCAGGTAATTGTGATTATTTTTTAACCCTTTACATGGATTTCTGTTTTCTGCACTAATGCGGCCATGATCAGAGAAGGTGAAGAGAGGCCATCTGGTCCTGTATCTTTATGTGGGGAGATGTAAGTAATTGACATGTCTCAGTGGGTACCAAGGGAAAAAAAAAATAACAAAAAAGTCTTCTTCAAGTCTCTCCAGTTGCTAGGAAACGGATGCTTCAACTTTGAAAGCCTCCATGCACGCAGAGGCTATTACCCTGGCAAATCGGACTTTCAGATCTGGCAGCAAGGGAAAAAAGGTGGTGCCCAAAAATAGAGGGTGTTTAGGTGATCTGATTTCTGAAACATCTGTTCTGCTTTGCTGGGAGGACAGGGGACCGGTCCAGTTAGTGAACATATGTGGCTGCATTATGCATAATAAGTTTTGCTCTTATGGTTTCATCTTGGCTAGGTGACCCTCTTCTCTCCTCCATTCCAACCTGGTGAATTTTTAACTCAGCTTTTGTGTACAAAACTTGCCTATATAGTGAGGCCATGTGTAGTGTTTGCTTTGAAGCCCAGAACAGGTTTGCATGCAGATGGAGTGCGTGATCAAATAGCAGTTTAAAGTTTTACTCTCCTGAGACCTATGAACCTCCCTTGCAAGAGCTGTCTGTGCGTTGGTGTGAGCTCTGAGCACAGCTCTGTTGCAGTGCTTATGTCTGGAATGGTAGCTGCCTCCTTCTGTAGCTTCTTTGTGTAAGCACCATTATCTGTTGCCAGCCACTTAAAGCTTCAGGGAGGATGCTATAAAAGCCATGAGATCTTTTCTATGTTTATACTGTGTGCCTTTCCAGAAACTCAAGCTGTGCCCACTAGTGGATACAGTGCTGGGAGTACCACCATTCAGTAGGCTTCCTGTGGTTTCCATCTCAGGTGTGGTTCACTGGGAGTGCACCAGTGCGGTGTGATTAATTTGAAAGTACTACAAGGACCTGGAGTCTCAAAGATGTCCATGTGAACTCTGCCACTTGCAATATTAAACAGCTACATCAGGTAGAGGCATCAAGGTTGAGGTCTTCACATCGCTGGGCTCTGGCACAAGCAGCCAACTTATTAAACCCTCTTAACCTTTCCCTTAAAGGTACAGGAAATTGGGAAAAAATAAACACTTGCTACATAAAGAATATCAAAATATAACATTCTAACAGTACCTGTGGGCACCCTTTCCTCTTGATTCCAAAGAATTGCTTAGGAAAACCTACTTTGTCTGCTGGTCTTTGTCTTTTTGATGTCATGAAATGATGTCATGAAAGATGATGACAGCCTCCTTCTGAGGAAGGAGGTGAACTGAGATGGACTAGAACTTGTTTTGCTCTGGGATCCTGATCCTGATTTCTTCCAGACTAGTGTGTACAAAAAGTAGAAGGGGAGAAAAAGTAATCATGAGGAGACTGCTAACTCCATTTCAGTTGCTATCTGCCATAGATCCTCACTGGTAGGTCTGCCTGATGTTGGTAGACAAGCTTGTATATTCTTACCATCCAGTGTGGTTCTGTGCAAGCACCAATCTAGTCTGGGCATCACTTCAGAGAGCTTATGACCTGGTATATAGGTAAATTCCTTCAATGAGTGCATGAGCTGACCTGCAAGTAACTTAAACTTGATTCAGTGTCCACGGTTTGGAGTGTAAATCCAGGCAAGCTAGGAAGAAGGGAGATGATGATGTGTTCCTCTCTAAGGCTGGTGCTTATTCAACCACTGCTGATTTTACTATTACTAGACTTTAAAATATGTTGTTATGCATCCCTCTGGTTGCAAGTTTACAGTAGCTTGGAGAAATATCAGTATTGGCTACAGAAATGAAATGGATTTTATTTTCTTTGCTTAAAAGAACAAAAGAAAACAGAATATGAATTAAAAGTGGAAAAGAAGATGCATGGAAAAAGGTGTAAGGAAGGGAGTTTTTATCTTTAGCCAAAGATAAGAGCTAATGTCAAAGACCTGTTTCCTGGCAGCCAGTTTCTTTCCAAGATCAGGACAAAGGGTCAGCCATGCCATGGTGGACTAAAGGAGGCGATGAGTATTGTGGGCTGCGTGGTAGAGTTCATGCTTTTCAGGTCACCTGTCCTCCTGGGAATAGTGTCAGATAACGTAGTCTCCTGACTGGTGACAGACCCATCCTGTTGCTATTTTGCTCACATTCAGCATACCCAGTTTGGGCTTATCCCTCTGGTCTCTGCCCTTCCTGTTTACCAGGTGTGCTCCAAACTCGTGCTTCTCCAGTCCCCGACGTTCCTGTTTAGCTGAATTAAACCAGTCAATAAATTTCATTGACTTTTCTGCTCAAAATCATATGCAAGTCTGATTTGCATTTCTTAGATGGAGCAACAGACATTGTATATGGCCATGCGGTCAATCTCAGTCTTGATGCTGTCTTTTCTGTACAAACAGGTCTACGTTTTTACCTGGAAAAGAACCAGCACACAATATTCTAGTTTTCCAGGAAATTAAGACTCAGAGCCAAACTTCTTAATGCAATCTCTTTTCTATACTTTTTGCTTTCCTCTGCTGCCTAATTGGAATCAGTGTGCATTCCTAATAGACTTTGCTGAACAAAGCTCCTGAACCCTACATGGTAATGTAAAACCATTGCTCTGTGCTGTCTGCAACAGATGGGAAATGTAATCTTCTGGGTTCTGTGACAGGGTCTGCTCATTATTATATGAACAATGAGGGAAGAAATGTAAAAGGTGCAACATACATTTATTTCCTGACACTTTGTTTAAAAGACAATGGACCTGATTCTTATTAACTGTAAGGGCTGCAGGGGATCCCTTTGGTGTTAGAGACCTCCAACAAAAGAAGAACTATGTAATATGTTTTTTTATACTCTCTAATTTTTTCTCACCTTAGGCCTTTTAATCTAGCTCGTCATTCAGGCAGCAACGTGTACTGGCAAGCATTTATTAGAGAATGAGTAATGAGGTGATTCCCACAATTAAGCGAATCTCAGGACATTTGTTCTTGGAATCTCTTCAGCTTGTAGATTTTGGTTCTGTCTCTGACCTGAAGAGCTGTGCAGCCTTCTCCAGCTGTGTCTTTTTTTTTTTTTCCCTCGTTTTTAAAACATCTCATTCTCAAACTTCTGAGGCTGCACTGACAAAAGCTCTATTCAGGATACTTCAACCAAGGGAATGCCTTCAGTCTTAATCTTTTGGTGAGATGCAAACTATCTTCTGCTGAAACATGGACGGTATATCGCCTCTTTGAGATAGTTTGTGTGTGGTTATCAGGTCTGTGATAAAAGCACTGGTGATTCAGGCCAGCAAGACTTATGTGAATAACAAGCAGAGGAGCCTTAACTAAAGCAAAATAACTGCCACCACTGGAAACACCTGTTTTTCTACTTTGCAGGTACTAAAGTTGTTTCAACAACATCATTCAGAGCACTGATAGAACTTGAGTAATTCATTTTCCTGCTGAAAATGCCCTCCCTCCTTCAGTGCCTCCTTTCCTGCCTCTGACCCTTCTGCTGGCAGCAGACCAGCATGAAGTCTCTGCTATCAGGTTTTCTGCTCTTCTTTTACCTTTCCTGTCCCTGGCATGCAGATCGTTTTGCTACCTGACCCTGTTTGAAGCTCAAGTGTGATGGATTCCATTTCCCTATCAGCCTGCCAGTCTAGCTGGTTTCAGCATTTCTGTCATCTCCTGTGTGGGTTGCTGCATTACCTGTAAGGAGTGGAGTTTCATGCTGAAGCTTTTATGCCCTACTTATTTTTAATCCCTCTTCACCATCAGCACCTTTGCCAAGAATTGGAGTGGAGCTTTGCAAGCACCGCTTTGATCTTCCTGGAACCTTAGGTGACATCTGTATCAGCACTTGCATGTTGGTTCCTGATGGAGGGATTCACAAGCCAGATTTCATTTTAAATGTGCTGTTTTCCAGTAACAATTCCCTTGTCTATGCATACACACACAGACATGCATGTGCTCTTTGATTTTGGACCTACTCAGATTGGTTCCTTCCAGGCCAGCAGCGTGCCCTTGCTCTAAGGGAAAATGAATGACACTGATTTGTTTGAATACCTTATTAAAACAAGACAGGTAACTCAAAAATCCAACATTCCAGTTATCAGAAGTACGTTAGTCTCACCCAAAGCCCACAAAACAAAGTTGATGTGTAGCTGTTAGCCTTTTGCTATGTAACTTGCTGCCCTGCCCAGCACAAAGCCATAAGCATTGTTCCCTTGGCTCCTATTTCCAGAGGGAGGTGACATCTATTGTGAAAACTGCTCCTGGAGGGTGGTGTTTTCTGGAGTCAAATGGTGCGTTGTGGTGCTGTGACATGTCACATCAAGTACTGGTAATTCAGGAGTAGATTGCTGGGTCACCTTGGTACACTGAGACACTTAGCTACAAAGCCCTCTTAGAGAAAATGTATTCAGCCCCTCAGAAATCAGCATGTTGTTCTTAAAGCCTTCCCCTTCCTATTTTCTTCGTGTTGCTGAGTAGTTACTAACGTGGGAATGCTGGGGAGGAAGGGAGGGAGAATGGTGTAAAAACCCAAGCTGTTTGTATTTCATAGATCTAATTATTGTATCTTGATGTGGAAATGCATACAGGCAAGTGAAGCTATATTGGAATTAGGCAAATGTCCTCCCAAATGAGCTAAAACAACTGAAGTTTCGATGACTGATTTCCTAGCATATGCAATTGCAGCCTGGCTTATTCGCTTATTTGTGAACAGCTGAGAAGAGAGGTATAATCCTTCCATAATTTCTCAAGAAAGCAGGAATTGTAACAAACATGCATGAGAGTGTTTGTACTACAAATGATGCTGCAGCCTATTTTTTTCAATTTTACTTGTAATGCAGAAAGTACAGAAGGGAAGGGTGAGAGTGAGGATCTGGCCATGGGTAGTGGCAAATTTGAGACCATGCACCATCCCTCACCTTTGAGAATGTGTTATTACTGCTGCTCCAGTGGAAAAAGAACACCTTTAACAATTCAAGAGTCTGAGGTATTTCCTAAAATGTTTTTAGGCCTTCTCTTTTTTTTTTTTATCTTCTTTGGTGGGCATAAGGCGAGTCAATGTTTTTTCATTAGGCGTTGTAAGGCCCTGGTTCTTAGTTCTTCCCCTCTACATCTGCTGTATGCTGGTTGCTGCTCTTCACAGTGCAGCTTTTCCATTCTTGGACCTGAGAGGGAGCTGTGAGGTTTGCTATAAAGCCTGGGTTGGAGAGCCATGGTGGCCAGTCACTGTGCAAAAAGATATTTCAAGTGTTATGCAGCCCCTTCCATGGTCAGGCTTAAGTTCATTCCTGAATTGAGGCAGACACGAACAAACTATTTTTTAGCAAGCTGTAAAATATAGCTTGCATTCCTAAACTGATCAGTTGCATGCCTAAGAAAAATAGAATAAAAGTGATGAAAATCACTGCCTTGGCTGGTAATTTGTGATCAGACAAAAGGGTTAAGATCTTGGAGCTGTGACTTGTGCATCCAGCTGCAGTGCATATGCGGACACACAAAACATGTCAGTGAGCATTTTATTCATATTAAGATATCAACAAACTCCATGTGCTGCACATACAGCTGGAGAGACCAAAGCACTGAACAGAGATGCCTTGTTGTTGCTCTCTAGGTTTGATTCTACCCTATTTAAATCAGTAAGAATTGTGCTACTGACGGTGGATCTCAGGTTTTCATCCTGAACCATCCATCTGTGCAGGAATTTAAGCACCTATCTTTATATGGACAAGAGTGGAAACAAAATGTTTCCTTTACTGATGTACAGAGGTGATGCATTCCTAATGGCTCATTAACTTCAAATTTCTTCTCACGTATTCTAACAGCAAGGAAAAAAAAAAAAAGAACAATGGAGCAAAAGTAGTATGTTGAATTAATAACACAATTTAAACACTTAAAACTATCTTTCTATAGAAATCACTTCAGAAATACATCAGAGGCACAAATTAGGCCCTCTGAGGTATAAGTAAATGCAAGGATGTAACACATGGTAATCGAATCATGTCATTTCATAGACATAGATGTGATCAAAGCATTAATAAAAATTCCAAGGTCACCTTGAATTAAAGATTCAGGTTTGAGTGTTGAATGTTTCTTTTAAATGCTTATCTTTGGCTTGTGAGACTTGTGATGACTTGGGAAAATTTTATCCATGTGCATGAGTCACCTCAGTTCAGAGGAATATAAGGCTGAGTACGTGCCTGTACATCCCACTTGCTGGAGCTGATGTGCCTATGTGGGCTGAGCAGCCTCAACTGAAAGGATAATAAGGAAAATCGAATGGATGGGTCAGGCTGATCCTGGGGGATTCTTCGCCTGCTTCTTTTCCTACACCAGACAGACTATTCCAAATAGAGACAGCTGAAACCCCAGAGTTTCCAGGTGGCAGAAAAAATCTTTTTTCTTTTTTTTTCATTTTCTCTCAGACTAAAGCCAGCCGTCCTCCATACTTCACATGAACCAGAAATCCTAAGAAAAGTCTGTTTCAGACACATCAATGCGGTGTTTCTGAAATGAAATATGCTCCCCAGATGCTGCAGGTTCTCAGAGAAATTGATGATCTTGTCAGTCCTGCTGCTGGTAGCAGCTGCTGTTGTCTCAGGATTTGTGGCTGGGCTAGAGCCAGCACTGCTATGGATTTTGCTGTCCCAGTTCTGCAGCAAAGATGGGTCTGCCTGAGCTGACGTCCTATCCTGCTGTCATGACCTGGAGATCAAAGCTCTTCCATCCTCCAGTGATGTCCTTTCTGGCATGCCCCAGTGCTGGAGACTTGAGAAACATGGTGCGAGGTGGAGGTCGGTCTCGGCTCCCAAGTAACAGCGATAGGTGGAGAGGTAACAGCCTTAAGTTGCACCAGAGGAGGTTCAAGTTGGATATTAAGAAAAATTGCTTCTCAGATAGAGTGGTGACGGAGTGGCACAGCTGCCCAGGTAGTGGTGAGGTCACCGTCCCTGGAGGTGTTCAAGAACTGTGGAGATGTGGCACTGAGGGACAAGGGCAGTAGGCATGGTGGGATGGGTTGTGGTTGGACTAGATGGTCTTAGTGGTCTTTTCCAACCTTTACGATTCTATCAGAAAATGCCTTGTTTTCTTGTGGCAATATCTATGGAATGCAGTATATACCTTTAGTTTTCGTAGGCATAATTGAGTGGAGAAATTTTTCTTAGGAAATCATGAGGACTTATTTGTTTATTTTTGAAGTTTTGTTAGTTTGGAAACCCCCCTGAAAACACTGAATCAAAATTTGCTCTGGGAAAACATTTAAAATTAGAAAACTTTCTGAAATAATCTATTTTCATTGAAGAGTAGCAGAAAATCCAATTTTCTGCTGAGAGAGGAAAAAAAATGCCAATTGTTCTGGGTTTTGGGGCAGCTCTTCAGTACCCCTTCAGGAATAGCGCGAAGCAATCTTAATGGCTATCTGAGAAACGAAGTGAGAATTGCCCCAGAAGCAGGAGGTCTCTTGGCCATGAAACCAAGGGCAGGAGGGAGGTCTGGAGCAGGAGGCTGCTGATTCCTGGCTGGGAAGGTGATGTCTCAGTGTTTTTGTAGCTTGCTGTTATGCTCTGTGTGGCAAAACTCCACTGCTGATGAATTGCAACTTAAATATGCCCCCAGTGGATGATTAGTAAGTGTGGAAACATTATTTATGTTTTCCAAATAATTTCAAACAAAACAACCCACTGGCTAATGAAAAAGGGTAATTCATCACCAAATCCCCTCAGTGCTGTTAAGTGTTCCTGCTTGAAGAATATCATGATCTGTACAAGGACGTGGTCCTCGCAAGAAGCAGAACAAAGTGCCTGCACGCTGCTAGTGACCTCAGTGGGAATTCCTGGTTGCTGGAGAAATACAGGTCTGTGCCTAGCAGGGAGGCTGTTATGTGCACTTTGGGCACTGCACCGCCAGTTGTTTGTAAACACTCCCAGTCCTGGTGGCACAGAGGATTCAGAATGCTGTCAGTTATTAATCGCACTCTGAATGAACAGAGGGGCAGAAGCTCCATTTATGTCACTAGCTAGGTAATGGTATTTACTCTGCTTTTCCCAGAACCACTTTTCATCTTGGTTTCATTGCATCAATAAGTGCATTCATTAAGCGATTTTGCAGACTCCTCGCATTCTGAATTATGTTCTAAGATGTAGTTTATAAAATAAGCATATAAAGTGGATTATTCTCCATGAAAGAACATTTTGGTCATTCCTACATTTCCTAACATTTTTTTCAGAGCTCTTCTTTGCCTTTGTATGGATTATGTGTGTCGATGGACTGAGACAAGATTATATACTGCTGCATGTACAGCATGCATATTCACACCTTCTTTATGCTGTAGATTTTTATAGCTGTTAAATTTCCTTTTCATTATATTTGATTTGCTAAGATGAAGGCTTGTTTTATCAAAACTAATTACATGGTATGTATTTAATGTTCTGTCCCTAAGGTTTTCATAGTAATAAAATTGATTGTTACTGATTAAAATGGTTCTATTACATCAGCTTAATATCACTTGAGGTGAATGCGGTATTAGAAAAACGGCCAGTAAAGCGTTGAATAGGGAACACAGAGGCAAAGATAAAATACAGGGAAAAGATTTTTGAATGGACAAGGTTTATTTTTTTTTATTTGGAGTTGATTACAATCAAGGATTTTACAGCTTTGACTTGGCACTGGGGGATGTCTGAGATGTTTGTAAAACTGTGTTGTTGTTATTATGTTTATCCAACTTACCGGATTGCAGTTCTGTGCCTCCTTGAGAAATGTTTAGTGCATAACCTTCAAAGCGGACTCTGTCTTTATTTTTTGTGTGGTTATGGTATATGGAAAAACACATGCAAATGTGAAGAGGCTGTCATATAAAGGTGAAACGGTCTGTTGGGTGGGAAAAATGAAAAAAGGAGTTAACAGAGGGGGAGACAGGATCCAGAAAAAGAGAAGACTTGATAGAACCAGACAGGGTAATCTGAGCCTTTTTAAGGTGAGAGAAGAAATTCTGGAGCTTCCTTTTAAGTTAGAAAATACAGCATTCATAACAGTTCTCTTCTTTGCTACTCCAGTGCATCTTTTTCAGAGCAGCGTGTGGCTGCGCTTCCAGTTCTCCAGTACCTTCCTGATGTGTCAGAATATTTGCTATTTTTTCTTGAATCCTACTTTCCTGGAATCACGTGACCAGCTGAGAGTGGGATTTTGCTCTCAAACTGGAAATGTGATTAGAATATAGTTATTCTATGAGACAAGGAAGAGGGACTCAGACAGCAGTGGGTGCCCAAGGCCAGGTTGGATGGGGCCCTGGGCAGCCTGGTCTGGTGGGGGCATCCAGCCCAAGGGAGGGGGTTGGAGCTGGGTGGGCTTTGAGGTCCCCTCCAACCCAATCCATTCTGTGATTCTGTGACTACAAGAGTGTTACTTCATACAATTTGCATAGTTTTCAAGCTTTTCCTGTAGGTTAGTGTCTCACTTCAGAGTAGTTACCCAGCACTTCATCATCCTCTCCAATCAGTCTTTTTCTGATGACTTTTAATACACTGAGGACAATCTGACCATCATCGATGCTGTCTCTCCCCCTGATTTCTGTCAACATTATCAAAAATTCTGTACTCCTTTGAGCTATCTGCTGACTGTTAGTAGTTGATGTCATTTGCAGCTGACTGGCTTTCAAAAGAAGAGCAAAGTTTCCCACTTTGTTTCAGCTTAAACTAAACACTTTTTGCATGGCTAAAATTGAACTTTGTGGAGATGGCAGAAATTTATCCCTTTTAGCTTGAAGCTTAGAAATGCATTGCAGTTAGAATTTGTTCTGCAAATCACGACTGAGAAGTGGCACAATGCAACACCAGAGGAAAAGTCTGGGGAGGTGGCAGGAAGAAGACAGGAGAAGGAAAAGTCCTAAAAACTGGAGGCTTGCAGAGGAAATCCATGAATACATAGTAACAATGAGACAATAACAGCCAAATTAGGCAGTGCACCTTTGAGATTTCAGTGATGTTTTGCTAGTGATAGTAAATTCAATCATCTGTAAATAACTTTTCTCAGATTATTTCCTGAGTAATTCATGGCATAAATAAACCCATTATCTTGGGTTTAGCAACTGTATAGGAGATGATGACCATAGGTGGGGAAGCAAGAGTCTTAATCCCACTACTGAGATGCCAACTGCTGTACAAAACACACAAGGAAAGAATTCCAAGAGAATATGATTTTTTTTCCTGAAAACTCCTTTTGAACACCCTTAAAACAGTGTGTGCACTTTGATTTTCTTCCCCAGTCAGTTTCAATCTGCCCTTGACATTCCATTAACTTGACAATATTGTTTAATTACCAGAAAAAAGAGGCTCGTATCTATGGACAGACTGATTTTTGTCACTTGCCAAGAAAGCATGGCTGGGTATTAGGCCCTTGAGGGTAGAAAGATAGAAGAAGAAACAAGGAATGTCTGTGTCACACCAATCTTTCTTCTGAAGAGCGTCTGTGTGGGTTGTAGAACTTTCTTCTTCAAAGTGGTCCTTGGAGGGCTGAGAGCTAGCAGGAAATCTGCTGTGTTTGTCCACTGCTTAAGGTCAGTGCTTTGGTGCAGTTGTGTGTGGCATTCACTGAGAATCAAGCTAGGACTGGATGTGTGTTGTTGCAATTAAACAGCTTGTTTACTGAAAAAGAAATTTTTGGGGAAACTGGAATTGTTTGTCAGTTGGCTATTTTGCTTTCAGATTGAAATTAGAAGAAAACTCTTTTCAAGTGAAAACATCTAATTTTTTAAGTTAAACCTTTAAGCATTGTGACTTGCAATGGTGTCTTGTGGTAATCTAGCAAAATTTAAATATTAAAATGACTTTGGAAAGAAATCTTTTGATTCAGGCTGAATGAACTGCAATTAAACATAGTGATATTTGAAATGGCTCATTTCACTGAGACTTTCAAACACTTTCATTTCAGGTCAGCCTGAAACCGCTGCAGCTTGACCAGGAAATGCATCATCAGTCATTTACATAATCACAGAGAATCATAGAATATCCCGAGTTGGAAGGAACCATAAGGTTCATTGAATCCATCTCTTAATTCCACCCAAAACGCAGCTTTGGTAATGAGCAGCAGGACCTGATGCTCCACACCTGCATAAGCCTTAAGGTCTTCATGTTTTAAAAGAACCCTGGACCAGGCAAACCTCCTTTCATCATCTGATTCACAGAATATGATTCATATGGTAACAGTGTTCAGGAGGGAAATGTAATATACAGGTATTTTGAGAATATTCATACCCTCTTTAGGCATATGTTTAAAAAAAAAAAAAAAAAAGTAATTTAGGAGCCCAGACAGGTTATATATTCCATGGAGAGAAGTAAACTCCTAAATAATTTCTAACATCCCCACTGGGTAGCAAGCAGCCTAAGCAAGGCACTCAGACTGGGCACCCAGAAGTAGAAGGTATGGATGCCTTCTTTGGAGGACCACATTTGGCTGTGTTGGATGATAATATTTTCAGTGTTTAACAGGCACTGGGGGCAGCTCAGCTAAAATCCAGCAGGTACCACAGTGTTTTTTCTTCCAACAACATCTGGCAGTGAGACCTGTGGGAGGACCATGGTGCCCTGTTGCATGTTTCATAGCTTATTGAAGTCAGGCCTGAACGCTCCGAGAGATTTGAGACACACGTGTAACATCCAGTGAAACGAGAGTTATTCTCCTGTTTACAGAGTTGGGGAAAACAGACAGGAAGAGAGAGCTGGAGAGTGGGAAGTCCAACTGCTAGCAGTAATTGCCAGCTGTGTATGTGCAGGATAGGGCAAAAACCTTGCTCCTCTATGAAAACCTGCATTTAGAGCTGTTACAGAAGGGGGAGAGGCAGGAAGTGGAAGGAGTGGCTCCAGCAATTCTTAGCTGGATGTTTATAGAAAAAAAAAAAAGGTAATTGTAACCACAGAGTGAACTGCAGGAAAATGGAGCTAATTATATTTGGTTGCAAGTCTCTCTCTTGCGTTTATGAGACACCCATTACAGAAAGGAGGTGAAGCCTTAAGAACAGAGTATATCTGCTTTTCTTTTCTTTACACGGAATTTCTGCTAATGAAGATGCTACAGAAGAGTCTGCCTAAAAGTGAAATGTTAGCTCCTCAGCTGACGTAAATCACTGTAATCCCATTGAAGTCAATGCTGAAGATTTAACATCATGCTAATTGAAGTCAATGGAGCTAGGCTGATATATACCAGCTGAGGTAAATTCCCCAGTGCATTCTTTCTAGCTCTCAGGAGTGTTTGGAGCTTTAGCTCTGGTTTGAGTCACTGAGAGGCACCAGCTGCGCGGTTTAAACCAGGCTCCTTATTTACAAATGACCTTTCCTAAATTTCAATTATGGTGTTGAGACTGTTGATTTCAAACCAGGTTCATCTCTACTCTCAATATGTAGAGTTTTTTTTTTTTCCCCCTCTACCCATTCTTTGTGGTAGCAATCCCCTGTGTTTGCTGATTTTTGCTTTTTGGCCTGTGTTATCTAATTAGGTCTGATATATTTAGCTGTCACCAAGTACAACAATCTGTAGCTAGGTTTCCGTTATTATTGATGGTAATATTGTATGGAGGGATCCCCAGATGGTGTTAAACATAGTCTTATGAATTCCTTTTCTGGTTTGTAAGCAAATGTTCAGTCTATGGAAGACCTGCTGTCTGATTTCTCTCTCTTTTCATTATACAGTGATCTTTGAGCAAAACCATTGCAAATTCATAGAATGGCCTGGGTTGAAAAGGACCATACTGATCATCTAGTTTCAACCCCCTTGCTATATGCAGGGTTGCTAACCACTAGAGCCACATTCAGCCTGGCCTTGAATGTCTCCGGGGATGGGAGTGAATGCTCTCTTCTCATTCTCTGTAGCTGATCACAATTCATATGACATAGTCTTGTTTAGGGTGACAAAATCAGAGTTTAGGATAGGATTTCTGGAGGAGAAATGTTGCTTGAAGATACTCATGATGGTCTCCTTTTTCTGAGCATGTTATATGTCTAAACAATTCAATGTGTTTGGCCTTCTGATCTTTCTACCAGTGTCAGTGGTGTCAATGTCAGAAGCCCTTATTCTCCTGTGTATTGGAGTATATGCTGTTACAAGCAGGTGAAGCAAAAGCCTTTTAACATGTATTCTCTTCTGTGGACCCGTGAATGTGTGTGGAGTCATACATCTGAATTACTGAACAACAACAAAGCCACTTCCTACTGATACAGAGGTATAAGTTTTGAGTCAAGTGAGAATCTGAATTTGTAGTCATGCTATAGAGAATCTGAAACCTTGATGCTCTCTTCCATAGTGAGTATTTGAATCAGTAAGCTTTTACTTGAAAAACATGTGAATTGCAATGACTGTATCCATCTCTGATTCTTTCTTCTCTCTTTTAAGAAGCTGACACCAAGAAGGAGACTTCAGCAAGAATTTTGACTCAGATAAGGAGGTGCCCTGTGACTTCTGGGCTGGTGGAAAGGACACACAAATCACAGATTAGACATAGAATTTGGATGCTTTAGACTCAGCTTGGAGATCTGAGGCCATTGCTACTTTTATCTTTCAGTTTTTGTATGTTATGGAAATAATTGGACTTCCAAAGTCTTGTGCAATGGTGTGTGCATTATGAACAGTTCCAGGGGTTGTAAAGGATCAGTTCAGCTTTCGGCCTCTTTTGTGAAGTAGGTGAGACTGTTACCTTCGATTTTACAGTCACATGCAGAAAATGTTCTGTCACCACTGAATGTAGTTTTAGTCTTTCAGGAAATAAATACTGAGGATAGCACAGCAGCTGATTAAGAGAGCCCCTGCTGTGGAGTGCCTTGCACTGCTAATGAGGCCCTATGTGATCGCTTATCACTGGAGGGGCTGCCCGTGTCCACAGGGAAGAGGATGAGAGAATTGGTTGGTGAGGGACGTAAGGCTTGTGAGCAGCAATTTGTTGAGAACAGTGGCTCTGCAAGAAACTGGTTTTAGCACGCGCTGTTTTCCAGATGGGCAGTACCGCTGTGAGCAGCTGCAGATGACATCTTCAAAGCAAAGACGGGAGGTGGAGAGGAGGGGAAGGGAGGAGAAAATTCTGCAGTCTGCAAAGACAATGAGAGAAGCCAGTCATTAAAGTCATACAATGGTAGAAAGAATGGCAACAGTGCTCCTCCCTTAAAATGCAATGAACATTTTCCATCTTACTGCTTGGGGGAATTTCTTCTTGGCTGTGTTCTGACACCTCTTCTCTCAGAGGACTGTAGGCATCCTGCAGAGATTTTCTGTTCTTAGTGGTATTTCTGTTGCTACAGTAATCAGAGATCTTGATTCTGTGCCTGCTGTAATCTACTTGGAATCTCCTGTGGCCACCCATCAACGTGGAACTGAGCACTGGAAATGGTATTTCACAATAGAAACCTGGTTGGCATCTTCCTAAACAGCTGAGTTTTGTTAGACTGAACACAAGTTACTTGAAAGCCAACAGATTTACTTGAGATAGTTTTTAGATATTGAATTTTACATCAGAGAATTTTACTAGCAGCAAAGTCTGTCTCCTGTGTGCTGTACTCCTAACCCCAAAGGAAGGAGCCAACCACCTGTGTGTGGAAGAGGACTGCACTGCACAAAGCCCTCTATGAGACTAAAAGAGACTATTTTCCCTTGAGAATTGCAGCTGACTTTGCCTGTAACATGTTAAAATGAAGGAACAATAAGCACGTGGTTGTTCTGCAGGCTCCAGGGATCTAGAAGCTGATAGGTTTGTCTTTGTAGGACACTGCACTGGGCAGATACCAACTTTGTCCGTGAATGAGGACAGCACATTGAGGCTCAGGGATGCCATCACATCAGTGTGCAAGACCAGTTAACGAGCCTGACTGATCACTCATTCAAGAGGTGTTGATAATTGGCAGCTGATCACTAGTTCTGTGGTGCACTTAACTCCAGAGTCTTCTCTGCTTTGTGCTGGAATTTGACTTAATGAAGCCTACCATACTCTGCCATGGGCTGGTAGTATATGAGTAGATCTGCAGATAGCTCAGTGCCTTTGAAGTGAGCAGGTACCACATGGAGAAGAGTCTGGGTCTCTGTTGCTTGGGCTGGCAGATAACACCATCCAAGATGGAGTCTTCCCATGTTTTATATGCTCTTACCTTTGACCAAATAAAGCCCTTCTCACGGGTTATGCAGCCCTTAAAGTATAGAGGGGGAGAGAGAGCCAGTTCTGAGGCGTACTTGTCAGGAATAGGGGAAGCTGATACAGTTGGAAAAAGACACTGTCTCACTGACACGACTGGTGCCTGACAAAACGCCATGCAATAGCAGAGCCAGAATGTTAAGATACAAAAAAATTCCTGTGTTGGCCTATGTGGAGAAGTTCTGGTCAGGGACTTCATTAAATCTGTCTTTCTTTGAAACAGTGAATATTGTGGACCAAATAAAGGACTGCCTGCAATGTCTGCTCTGTCTCATTTGCTGTGGCTTTGTCTTCCTGCTGAGTTGTGACAGCCTGACTTGGAGATGGGTTCTAGATGTATTATGGAGAGTCTGAAGTTTTCCTTTAGAGGCTGGAGTATGGTTTCATATTGAATTAATTCAAAGCTTCCAGCTGGAAGAAATATGTCCAAGGCTGCGCTTTTCTACAACTCTTTCTCTCTCCATCTCTATTCTTACAGCCCATGAGTGCAGAAGTGTAAGCAATTTATGTCTGTGGTCTAACTGGGAGAGCTGTCTCAAATGGCTGGCTTTATTCCCTTCAGCAGAAACAAAATGAAATATATGGCTTGGAATTAAAATGTCTGTTGCTGTGATGTAAAATTTTCCCATCAACTGTAAATTTGCTCTGAGCTTTGTCTGATCCATTCTGTGCTAAGAATAGTAGCTAATTACTAGACACCTGAATGAGTGGACATCAAGTGCCCATTACCCACCAAAACTGAATGTTTTTTTTCCCTTTCTTCTTTAGCTGATTTGAAAATAAAGGGAATGATTAGAAATCAGACAGGTTACAGCAAGAGTGGTTATGAGAAAGGTGGTAAAACAGCTCTCGGTGTGGAGCAGGCCTTATCCTGCCTCCTGCAGAAAGACAAGGCTTTCCTTGAGTTGCTGAGCTGGTCAGATGAGCAAGGAAAGGCATTATTTAACCCAGCATGGGCTTGGTGTGCCTCTTGTTCAGACTGTGGTAGGAACTAGACAATATAGAGGTTGCCTACAGCATTATCAGTGGTGGACTGGCTAGCATGTCATCTTTAGCAGAGCCAAAAGTTGGCCAGGAATACGTGGTTTCCTTTTGGTAGGGCTCTCCACCACACAGATGAGCATGGTCATACTCTGAAAACACTCATAAGAAGTAGAATAATAGATGATGAAAATATCCCCTGCCTCCATCTTATCCACTGGGAGATGCTGTGTTTCCTATAGATGAAGCCACCTCAAAACCTCTGCTTCTTTTTTCCATGCTTACAGGATGCGGTGGAGTAGGTACAGATGAAAAAACTGTTAATTTTCTCCTTTTGTGCATTCAGTCCCATGCTCAGGCACAACTAAAATCTGTGCCAACAGACAATTCAGGTTAGGAAAGGGATATGCCATTTCTCTCTACCTCTGCTTCTTGTCACATTTTGTTAAATGCGGTCATGTAGCATGTAATGAAGACATCTGTTCGTTTTGTAGGAAACTGTGAAAAAGTGCGCGCATTTGCCTTGTGCCATCTGTTGCCATTCTGATAAACAGTTGAAAGCTCTGGCAAACATAAACAAAAACAGTGCGCTCTGGTGCTAACTGCACCATTCTCTTTCTTGGTGCTCTTTATTCGAGCCTTTCCTCATGATACATTAAATATTTGGGACTCCAGTCTGCTGTAAGGCGAGCTGATGCTTGGCAAACACTGCAGTTCTTTCTTCTGCTTCTGTCTGCGTCCCTGCCCTGAACTCTCCGTCAGAGACAACGGTGGGACTGTAAGGAGAGGCTGGAGCTCCGAGCTGCTGGAATGTTATGAAATGCTGTCTGTGCCACCTGGACGGCTCCGCTTTCCCCTCCAAATTTTGTGCCTCTTGAGTGGAAACTTGGCCGAATCAAGAAAATGATTTGGGAATATACCAGTGATCAGGGGGGATTTAGATGTATTATACAGGATTATTATTTTTCCAGAAATCTGTCTTGGGAGCACAGGCTCTGTATTAGAGAATTTGTTGAAAATAAGTAGCTTATAATGGATTTCTGGAGACTCTGTGAAGATGAAACACGTTTATTGTAAGGAAAGATGAAAAAAGGGGCAATTTTGTGAGGCTCATGCTTTCAAAGATATATAAATAAGACTATGCTGGATAGGAGGGTATGGTGGTCAGTTAGAAGCAGTCAGTGGAGGTAAAAAAAACAAACAAGTGCCTTGAAAGCCACACTTACAAGTTTGCAAGAGCATACAGCAGATCTCAAATACTACAGCATATTTTTTTTGAAGACAAGAGGTATACTTGTGCAGAAACCTTTAGCATGTGTTACTTTGCATACACCAGTCTGAAACTACAGAAATAGTTTCTGTGAAGGGGAAAAAAGACCTCTGTTAACTCCTTATGCTAGGTTCTGACTAAATATAGTGGTTTTGAGTGACATTGCATTTTTGCTGGCGTATATAGATTGGCAGTTAACAGCTAAATTACCTTTTATAGCTTTCTGCCTGAGTTGTATATAAAGCAGGCTACGCTGCAGGTTGAAAACAAAATGTACTGTTCTAGCAACTATTAAAATTGATGTCTTATAAAAATACTTACTGCAAAGAAGTTTCACATAGAATATCTGTGCCTATACTGGCAGTCTTCTTGGGGGTGTTCTGACAAGGAAAGCAGTACGAATATACAGTGGTAAAAATATCAAGATGCTAGGAGAAGATCATAGGAGAAATAACAGATCGTCTTTTGAGACAGGCCACAGAAATGTGTAAATAGAAAGTTCTCTAATGCATGCTGACAGTGAGCGGAAACGCGACTCATATTGCAACTATAGCTTTTCATAACCCAAACACAGTTATTTTTAGTCTGGCTTCCTTAGGAAACCAGGCTTATAAGCACATGGGTGTACGTTTTTGTGTGTATATACACGCATCTGCCTGTTCACTGTCCTCATGACTTCTAAATCTGCTGGTCTGTTCCAGCCGAGTTTGACAGAGAGGTGATAGTTTGCATCCTGATGGGTTTCCCAAGGGCGAGTAGGGAGGGACAGGCAGTTCGAGTCCATCCCTTGTTACGTGTGAAGGATCCCACACGGGGAGAGACGAGAATAACACTCCAGCTCCTGGAAGGCCTTGAGGGGGAAGGTCCAGCACCTTGTTAGACACAGGAGAATCTGCCTGCAAGACATGAAATCTAAGGAAAACAGGTTTCAGCAGTTCCACTGTTTATGGAACAACTTCTGAGGAGGTGGGACTTCTGGCAAAAGCTTCTTGTTGGCAGCTTCAGCAGACTCAGCTCCTCTGGGGAAGAGAATGTGAAACAGGCATAACAGTGGGTTACAGCAGCTCTTGGGAGTAGAGCTGTTGTGGGACAAACGTTCTATTTCTGGGAAGGTGCTGTAAGTTTGTGTGCGTGAGTGACAATATGTATGACCAAGAAGAGTAGTGTCATTCTCACATACATCTATCAGGGTATTTTCATTTTTATCTTAACTTCATAGAGGTTTCTAAGTGGGAGAAAAAATGTTAAGTGTTCGTTCTGACAAACGCTGTGATAGTCAAAATGCCATCGAAACAACTTTCCCCAGATAAATTTTCAGTTGAACTGCATGTTCCTGCAAAAAGATGGATTTCTGTGAAACAACTATTTTTGAAGGAGAGAAAAAAAGAAAAAAACTTGTCGAAAAGAGTTTATTGCTTGGAGTGTTACCAATTTCAGTATTAAATGATAAATCAATTTGTACAATTACAGCTCTAATGGGGATTAGATCACAGTAAAGCTTATGGGTACTCAAAACTTAATTAGCTCCCTGGAATCAGTGTGGCTCTATATTGACTTGGTAAGTCTTGAATCAAGCTCTGAAGGTTTGATGAGCTGAAGAACTCAGCACTGTGGCAGCTGTATATCAGTGACATCTCCCCAGCTGGGGCTCACTGTCATGAACTCTCTCCAGGTGTGAGGGAAGAGTTAGCTGCTGCTTTCACAAAGTGGCCATCAGAAGATAATGGCGTTCCCTTCTCCCCCCTCACCTCCCTCCTTGGATAACAGTCTCAGTGCCTGGGGCTGAGGTATGGTTCAAAGCACCCCTACCTATGGGACAGAGAAACCTGATTTTCCACTTGTACCAGTTGGCTGGAGGTTCTTCTAAGGCAGGGGATACTTGGCTCATTGTCTTGAAGCTCTTCTGTTTTGCGTGGGAATAATTATACTGACATTGTCATGGTGAGCCATTCTAAAGACTTAGGTTGGGATACTGGTTGAACTGTAACCTCTTTTGTAGGAAGGACTTGATCATCTGAGTAGCAGTATCTTTATGTGAGGTTTTGGACAAATTCCAGTTTTGACCCTCTCTTCTTTCATGATCCTACTTGAGGACAAGCAAGAGTAAGTGAAATTTGCCTGCTTCCAGCTGGGTCAAAGAGATTATTCTTTCTTGGTCTAACCTGATCCACAGGCAGGCCCTGCTGCATGTCTGCATATTTAGATGAAGGCGATAGGAACTGCAGGCTGTGTTGCTGTATTTCTGTATCTGATATGGAACAGCTTTGATAAGAGATTCAAGGAGAAGTCCAGCCTCTGGGGAAGGAGGGTTGATTTGAATCCTGTCTTCCTGCATTCCAACAAAACACACTTATCACTGAGCAAGAAGTTAAAACTGGAAAGTCTTCCATGTTCTGCTAAGGAGCTGGTGCAGATCTGCCCTTTGCTTTACTTCTCAAACTTTTTCTTAAGGATTAAATTATACCACTTTTTAAAAAATAAATAGTGAGTCTCTTTTTGCACTGTTGTCTGACTGAATTTAAATTGCTACCATAGAAAAACTAGGTGACGCTCATTAATGTGCATTTGCTCTTCACTCTTTTTTCACTTGTATCCCTGCTCGTGGGGGACTTTCTGGTTTTCAGCGAGATTTCAAGTCCTCCACTGAGATATCTTAGGCTGCCATCAATCCATGTCTCTCTGGATGAGAAACAGCTGCAAGAGTATTAGGCTGTACAGGCGCAAGGTTGGGAAATGTCTGGTCTGTGACTTGCAGTAGGACAAATAAACTGATATCAATCTGCTCAACATTGTAAAGACTCGGAGAGTTCTAATAATGTCCCAAAGCAGGAGACTGATGTCCCTAAAGTTAAGCCAACTTTATTAGCAGAAAGATAGGCACCCTGGGACTTGTAATGCCACCCATGGGTTAGGTTGCAGTGCTCTGGGAGTTTTAATTCTAAACTATTTTTTTTTTTAAATAAAAATGACTACTTGAGGCTTTAAACAAGAACAAGGCTCTTAATCATGTTGATACTGAGAGAATCCCGACTCTGAAGAGATGACTGTCTTACTAGTCAGAAAATGAAGAAGGAATGAATACAGGGATTAATGCGAAGTAATTAGTGTGTCACATTGATCAGCAGAGATGGGATTATTGAAACCTCTCCTTCATGCTTTTGTATGGGCTTCTTAAGTGCAGTTTTCTATCTGGACCAACTTTTAGATGTGCTGGCTACTGTTGCTTGTCTCTGGGAAGAAATTAGGGTCTCAGATCAATTTAACCTTCCTGTAACTTGTTGATAGTCCTGCAGCAAGTGTATAATAGTGATTGGCATTTCAGTGATCATGAAAACGGGATGATTTAATTTTCTTCTCCACTGTTTCTTATGTCTTACAGTGCTTATGAGAAGATATTTGTCTTCTGGTATCTGTCTTATGTATGAGAGGACTGGTTTCTAGAAATTGCATCCATCCCCTTACTAAAGCACTTACTCAAAGCACTGACCAATCATGAAAAGCAGAGATGGAAATAAGACAAGGTCATGCAAGATCGTGAAATCCCTTGTGATCTCTCAGTCCAGTTGATATTCCTTCGGACAAAGACTTTGCAGGTGATTGCAGCTGACTCCTTGTCATGAATTATCTTCAGGGTGTTCCTTTTCCATCTATGTACTTATCTCTTTATTTTGCCTATGTAAGTAGTGGAGCCTAAGGGTGTTTTGACCCTTGATGAGGCATGTTTATTAATTGTAGAAAGATATTTCTTGTTACATTCTGTGCAGAAATCTATCACACTCTATGTGGGAAAACAAATGGGCCATTTCCTTGCCTCTGGTTCTGGCTAAGGATGCCACACCTCAGGTTAGGAAAACAAAACTGGGCAGAAGGATTATCTGGTTTATAGGCCTTGTTTCCTGTCTCCTGGATGGACAGAAATCTGCTGGATGTTACCCACTAATTTAACACTTCCTTAAGAGAGCAGTGGATAACTGTAGTCAGGCTACCCCACTGAGGGACCTCTTCTGGATCTGAGCTGATGGCTGGTTTGTGGTGCACTCCCACCTTCTAGAGTCATTCCTGAAACATCCATTGCCCACTATCTTCCCTGCTTTTGTTCTGTGAAAACGTTATTGGAGCGTGCAAACAGGAGCAGTGTACTCTATCTTCAGCTACTTTAAAAAACAAGCAAGGAAATACTGAGAAAAACCTTAAATGAATTTCATGAGTATGTAAAACTTTGTACATACAATTAAGAAGCATATATTGCATGGAAAATTAATGTTGGCAGTATTAAAAACACAAATGTTTGAGCAGAACTCAAACGCAAACTGTGATAAGTGGAAGAGGGGACATAAGACCTAATCTCCATTACACCTGAAAGTGAAAGTCGTCTTCAGTGATGTGGTAGAGAGCAGGAGAGTGGGTGGGCAACCTTAACTCAGCTGGTGTAACGATCACTTTCATACACTTGCAGTGATAAAAATCTGAGGCCCTAAGAGTGAGAGGAAGGGGGTTTTGGGTTCTGATCATTTTTTGAAACTCCATCCATGATCCTCTAACAGTGTCTTTATATTAATGAGAATGCATTCTTAGGTTTAATTTCCACTTGCATCCCTGTGAACGAGTCTGATCACAGAATTACAGAATGGCTGAAGTTGGAAAGGACCAAGATTGTTTAGTTCAGCTTCACTGCTCAAAGCAGGATTGGGTCAGGACTGTGTTTAGTTTTGACTCCACACAGCTTCTCTAGGCAATTTGTTCCAGTGTTTGCCCGCTCTCACAGTAAAAAAGTTTCCTTAAGTTTATTGGAAATTTCCTGTATTACAGTTTGTTCCCACTGGCTCTTATCCTTTCACTGGGCACCACTGAGAGTAGTCTAGCTCCACTTTCTTTTCTCTCCACAACAGATAGTTAAATACTTTGGTAAAGAGGAAGGATCACCTTGACTTGCTGGCAATACTCCTCCTAATGCTCCACATGATGCTGTTGGCCTTCCTGTATGGTCAACTTGTTTTCCACCAAGGCCACAGGTCCCTTTCTACAAGGCAGCTTTCCAGCTGCTCCATCCTCGGCCTGTGTTGGCAAATGGTCTTTATTCTGGCCAAGTATAGGACTTTCCATTTCCCTTTGTGGATCTTCAGGAGATAGATCCCTATTGGCCCCTTTCTCCAGCCTGTCGAGGTGCTTCCTAATGACAACACCATCTGGTTCATCAACCACTCTTTCCAGTTTTGTATCACCTGTTAACCTGAAAATTACAGATTAGAACCAGTATTGGCCCTTAATATACGCCACTAGTGGTCCTTATATGGATTTTGTGCCACTGATCACAGTCCTTTGAGAACAACAACTCAGGCAGTTTTCTGTCTGCCTCAGAGCCCATGAACCTAGACTGTACCTCATCAGCTTGTCTATGAAGATGTTCTGAGAGTGCTGAAAGCCTTACTGAGGTAAAAAACAAAACAAAAAAAAAAACAGTAAACCAAAAATAAACCAAATAAAAACCCACTGTCTACCCTTATTTACCAAGTCAGCCATCTTTTTGCAAAGGGCTACCAGATTGGTCAGATTTGCCCTTCTTAAACCTGATTATTCACAGTCAGTTTCTTGTCCTTCATAAGTGGTTTCTAGGAGGATTTGCTCCAGCAGCTTCCTAGAGATCAAGGCTAGGCTGATTTTGTAGTTCTCTGAATTATTCTCCTTGTCCTTCTTGAAGATGAGAGTGACGCTTGCTTTCATCCAGTCCACAGGAACCTTCCATCCCTAATTATCAAGAGTGGCCTCGTAGAGACATCAGCCACCATCCCCAGCATTCCCTAAATTGGTCCTCTTCAACAGAGGTTAAATCTTCTTTGCTCCAGACCTTCCTGCTAGGCTCAGGGACTGGAGAACAGTCCTACCAATAAAACCCAAGCATCAAGTTTCCCAGGCTCAGGTCATGTGTTCCCACTTACGTGAGCTACTGGTAGGAAGTAGAACGAAGGTTAGTTCTGCATCTTAAAATAAGGTGTTTAACTGCAGGAAAATAGGTCATGATCTTTTGATCATTTTCTTGGTAAATGAGAACTCTTTTATGTTGTATTGCTGACGCTTGTGAATATAAGTGACAGAAGACCAAAATGTCTGTTAGCCTAGTTATGTCTTACATGCAGCAGAGCAGCTATTAACACAAAAGAAAAACAGGACCCCCTGTGGTCTGTCTTTTACATTTTGTTATTCATTCCAGTAAACAATATGGGGAAGTTTTATCAGGTAACTTCGTTTCTGAGGCGAAAAATCACAGCACGCAGATTGATCATGAGTTAGCTACTAGGGAGAGAAAGGGAGGAAAAACAACACCCTTCAGCTATAATGTTTCCTTAAAATTAACACGTCGCGTTGAGGGTGTAAATGACATGAGGTCTGAGGGCTGTTGAATTTCCAAATGTTTTCCTGCAATATCGTGGGCTGGCAATTAATCAATTTTCTGTGCCTTTCAGAGTTTTCCTCTGAACAGTGTTCTTCCTCTGAAGCTCATTAGCCATCAAAACCTGTCATGTCTACACATGTTTTTCTTGCACCTCATTAAGAGATTATTGATTGTTGGCTACTACCCCTTTCAGAACTTGCTTCAGAAAATTAATTTCAACCATGAGTGCAATTTAACTGCATGATTTTGCCCATGCTCGATAATGACTTGTTTTGTTAAAATCATTTAAAAGTTTTCAGCATATTTATTTTATTTTGTCCCCTGCAAAACATGAATCACCTTTAGATGAAGCAGGAAAAAAAAAAACCCCAGCTTACTAAAATTATATTATCTTAAGATAGATTGAATCCTGAAGCAGTTTCAAAAAAGCAACAAAACTTCGTGATTACTATTGACTGATTTGTAACAAGTGTTATTTCATGACCATGAGATTTCTCGTGATATATGATATTTTTCAATATAATTTCCCCTTGAGGGAAGAATGTAGGCCAAGCAATTAACATCTTTTTCAGCGTTGTTTTGATAATTATAGTCAATTTTTAACTGGTAACATTATTAATTATTCAGGTCTCATGGATTTCCTTCAGTAGGAAGCATTCACAGAGTTACACAATGGTTGAGGTTGGAAGGGACCTCTGGAGTTGATCTAGTCCAACCTCCCTACACCATGGGATGGTGTCCATGTGGCTTTTGAATATTTCCAGGGAAGGAGACTTCACATTCTCTCTGAGCAACCCATTCCAGGGCTTTGTCACCCTCACAGTCAAGTGTTTTCACATATTGGCAAGTTCTTCCTGTAGTCATGTAGTCAATGAACTTTAGTCATCAGCCATTGAAATCAGTCAGTTTGTTTGCTCAAAAAGGAGGGAAAAACATTTTAGCAGTTTCTTGACATTTTGTCCACTCTGGTTATTATGTATAGTAAATAGTAGGCTTATTTTCAAAAGTCTCTTTGGCAGACAATGCTGCGGTACATATTCTACAGGGAAACAACTGAAGGAAAGAGAGATAAAAAGCAGATTTGTCCAAAGTTTCTAATTACATTTGGAGATTGGTGATTACCTAATGAGAGTCTCAGAACTGCCCTAACAACTGAGGCATCAAGATAGGACTGGAGTATGAAACTTGTTTGTCTGAAATTGCAGTGAGGCAATTACAGCACCTCAGTATCTTGGAAGATGGAGCACTAAGTATGTTCTTTGTATGAGATGTTCTCCAGTCTAATAAAGCTCTGTGAAGAAGTTTTCCTCACTTACCCATCCTCACAGTTGGCTTATTGCTCTTGCTTTTATCACACAGCTTTTAGAGAGCCCCTTCAGTTGTGTCAAAGGAATTGTCAGTTTTGTTGACAGTAGAAAAGAGATGAACTAGTGTGAGTCAAAATAACAGAATCATGAAATGGTTTGGATTTGAAGGGGCCTTAAAGCTCACCTAGTTTTAATCCCATACCTTGGGCACGAATGTCTTCTGCTAGATCAGGCGGCCCAGGGTCCCATACAACCTGGCCTTGAACACTTCCTGGGATGGGGCATCCACAACTTCTCTGGGCAGCCTGTTCTAGTCACCACCCTCCATGATGATAGGGATAGGGAAGGGTAGGGACATGTGAAACTGGCTTTAGCGACGAAAGTAAGCTTATGACAAGTTACCTTAAGGATTCCTGATAGCAGAAAGATAGACTTCTGGCTTCGTAGAGCTCTTAAGAGACCTACTGGGTTTTTTGTTTGTTTGTTTGTTTGTTTGTTTTTGACCTTTCATCACTTTTTGGTAGACAGACCTCTTAGTAGAAAGAAAAGGCGTCTGACTAAATGGGCCCTTGTGATTTTCAAAGCCTTGGATGGGGAAGTTTCCCCTTCCATAATGTTGGTTGAGATACACTCTGTGCTCATGTGGTTTCTTCCTCCCAGCCTGTCACAATTAATGATATCCCTCCACTTTCTTGGCAAGAAAGACTAGGTTGACCCATCTGTCTTGCTTAACTAATTAGGGATTGATTGGGTGAGATTCAGACTCTCAATTTATTTTAAACAAGATAGGTTAACCTGTGATCTGTGACCTCATACGGTATACTGAAAAAAAGCATTTTAATTTTCAAGTAAACAATATGAATCCACTCAACCACTGATAATAAGAAAAGAACATCCATGGATGCATTGGCTGTGGTAATTATTCTGCATATTACTGAAGGAGAGACATTTAAATGACTTTCTATTAAGAAGCATATTATCTACATAGTTTTGATGCCACTCAAAATTGAAAAAAACTTAAAATGTGTAGGCACATATTTTGTTTTGTGGGATGGACAGGCCATTTATATTTTATATTCTGACTGCTTGTGTAGTGAGCTTCTCTGAGTAATTCCTGCACTCAGCCTCCTGCCTTGTGGCTGGATGCTCAGGGATTCACAGCCTGTTGCCAAAGCTGGGTACGTTTGCCTGAGGATACCAAATCATCTGTCCTGGTCCCAGGATGGTCTTTGACTTGACAGAGCACTCTTGAAACAGGAGCAGTAGCCACCAGCTGCTCCCTCCTGTTAGTTCTGTTCTGGTTATGCTGGCTTCTGTTCAGCTCATACCAGTGCATTTAAACAAATTACCACCTGTCACTTCTCTTTTCTGAGCTGTACAACTCAGCATGAGACAGCCATGTTCAATCCCAGTTTTGCTGCAGTCAGTGGCAAAGCTACCATCAGCCTTAGGGAGATGAGAGTTTACCCCAGCATTCAGTGAGGTACTATACAATTATGGAGATACCTATATACAACCCTTTGTTTTTCTGATGTTAGAAACCGAGAACTGCCAGACAGACAGTATGCTCTGCTATGTAGAATGTCAGTCTGATCTCTCTGGCCTTTGGCTGTTTAGCATGCTCCAGTGAGAAGCTCAGAGGCCTTGGTGGATGATAATGACTGAATTTGTAATGCTACTGCATTAAGTGAAACAAATGGATAAGGACTGTGGGTGAAATCCCCCTTTCTTGTTCAAGTGCCAGACTTGAGAAAGCCTTCAGGGTGCATACATCTTCCTACAGTTGGTGGGATTCTGGTACCTTAACTGCCTTTATGGGTCAAGGCCCCTGCTAGGGATCTTTCTGCAGAAATAAAGGAATAATCTCTGGGCAGGTTGGGTGTGAAGGACCTACTGTTAAGACCACAGATAAGCACAGACCAATGCGTTCTGTCTTGAGAAAGAAATTTGTGGAGATATGTTCACAGCTCCCAGGCTGTTAGAGGCATTGCTTTCTTTACCCTTCATCAAGGTACTGAATCTCAGCTCAAAGCATTTGAATTTATTCTGTTCTGCTGTTCCCACTGGTGGGTTCCTTCAGACCCTAATTGCTGTAGTGGTTAGAAACCCTCTTTTAATTTCCAACCTAAATATATTCATGGCCAATTTATATTCTGCTCTTATGCCAGTGTTGGCCATTAACTTAAATAGTTCTTTTGTCTTGTGGTGTTTATCCTCAGGATAGATTTGTAGAGAGCAGTCTTTCCTCTTTCACCAGCTATTTTACTAGTCTAAACAAGCTGAGTCTCTTTGGTCTTCTTGTGTTAAACTGTCTCTTTATGGTAACTGATCTTACCCAGTTTGAAGTCAGCTGTGCTAACACAGATGCAAAGCTCCTTCCCATCTCTAGTGGCTATATCTTCCCGACTTTAAGTGCATGTGCTGTATGGAGCCAGGGCCCAGCATTACCATTCTCCACATGTACACCATGGATCATGTATCCCCGTTCTTCCCACTTCTGTATGCAGAAGTTAGCAGAATAATTTAGTCCCATTATTAGAAAGATTTGTGAAGGACACCAGCTATATGTCCTGCTGTAGCAAAAACTTCTGCATTTCATTTGGGTTGGACTATGGATAATGCAGAGATTTTGCTTTAGGCTGGCTTCTCTCATGTGGTGTTCTTGATCTCTCCCTCCTGTCTCCTCTTCTATTTTTTCTGGCAGAGGAATGCCCTTATGAGGGTAATTGATGGGATGGTGTGCAAGAGCAAGCCCTGCTTTCTTCCTGCCTTTCCTTCCTGCCTGCCAGCACAGTTGTATTCAGCTGGAGGATCATACTGAATATTTCCAGCTGCTCTGACATCTCATAGCTTGTCAGAAGTCTGAATTTCCCCTTCACTGGCAGAGACTTAAATGCCTTTTGCTAGACCTTGGTCTTCATCACACAAAATATCAGTGGTACGTTCAGTTTTCATGATGAGGAACGATCCTACTGGGAGAACATCAGTGAACTTCTGAGTTAAAACTGGTAAGCTTTGAGGGTTTTGTTCAGTGGTATTGGCAAGACTCTGGAACAGTTCCCTGCAGGTCTAATTATTTTTACTAGAAAAAGTCCCATTGCAATGAATGGGAAATTTGGACTATACCATGATTTCAATTGACTTTGTATTGTATGACAGTCATGTTGGAATAATTCATAATGTACCATGAGACGGGACTGCACTGTGAGAGGAACGTGCTTGCTGGAGTGTCTTATATAACGAAGACTATGCTCTAGCAATAGTTCAGTATCACATTCTGACTGTGGTTATTGTTTTAATTTGCAGTGCCTTGGCACTGCAAGCAGTCACATTTGCTAGTGTTTGAAAAGAACAAGGGGTATAAAATATGCAAGAGCATTAGAGTATGATTCAGCATTTGACATAAAACCACAAAATTAAGGCAATCCAGATACATGCCTACTTCTCAGCATTTTGTTTGCATCAACATGCCCCTCAGTTTCAGCTCTGTGATAGCTAGCACTTAGAAGTGTTTGTGATGTTTAAGAGTAACTTAATTGATTTAAAGATGTATGTGGTGCTGGTATTGTGCTTCAGACTTTTTCCCCCTTATTTCAAAATCTTTCCTTACATTGGAATCATAGGTAGGATTAGTGTTAGTCACTGAGCCTGACCTCAGAAAGTTCATTTGCCTGTGGGGGTCACAGTTAATATGGTAGGTACTTGGAGAAACATTTCAGGCTCTGGCAGTGGATATCTGGGTTAGCCTTGAGCAAGTTATCGGCGCTACTTATGCCTCTCTCTCACTTCAGCCTTCTATGTTCAGGTGCTTTGAGACCCTGCTAGGTGTATGCCGGAGTTGGACATCCCCAAAATATCATCTACCACTTGGTAACCCATGCAACAGTGGATATGTTTGTGTCACAAGTACTACTGCATTTATGAGTATTCTTGGGCCTGATCTTTGGAAAGGTCTTTCTCATCCTGCCAAAATGTAGCATCGAAAGGTCTAGGATTGTGTGTGGGTTATTTATTAATTTATTTATTTATTTATTTTGGAGAGAGGGAAGGAAGGAGATCGTGAGGATAAATGTTGAGGAAAAGAAGTTCAATTTTTATGCTCTTAACTTTTCATTGAAACCTCCTAAATCTCCATTTTCTTAAAGAAGTTCTTTTTGAAGTTACTCAGGTCAAATTTCCTTTATCTCAAAAACTTCTGGGAGAAGATCTTTAACCAGCTCTTCAATATAGTCCTGGTGGAGGCTGCACAAGATAAAGACATAGTTCAAAAGACCTAGGGTCAGAAACACTTCGTGTTCTTAATTCGTATCCTTGGAGGTGATCTGCTCCCTTTTGTGTGTGGCAGGAGCATTGTGTCCTCCTGTTACTCATGCTACACCTGGGTTGTGGGTCAAGGAAGGCATTTGATCTTCAGAGCTGTGCCTCATCCACTGTTAATGAAGGCAGGAGTATGGAACTGAGAATGAAACATGAGATCAAGTTGAAACTCTGAGTCAAAGCTGATCGCTTACATCTTTCTCTGGCTTCAACTCTCTATTTAGAAAGCTGAGCAGAATGATGCTCCTTTGCTTGCAGCTTGAGCCTGTCCTGTTTGTTCTAGGACTCCTGTGATTCCTGTGAGTGACTGGCACAATGGGGCCTCAACTTTTGCAGAGGACCCCCAGGCATGGTGACAACAAAAGTATTTAAGAATGGCTGTTGAGAGACGGTTTGTAAAGTGAGAATCCCCAGCACAGTTCTTAGACTAAACGTTGATTCATACATTAAAGATGGAACACTCTGTTATCACTTAGATAGAATACAAAGATATAAAGCTTATGGTCCAAGCATTGCACATCCTAATTCTGTTGATTGGAGACAGCTTTGCAAACAGAATAATAAAACGCGAAACCCCAAAGGTTTTATCAGGGGAGTACTTTAGAGGAGTAAAGAGATGTTGTCTGCTTTTGTTTCTGAGGGCACCCTCCAGTCACTGTTATGAAGCAGGACTTATTAGCTCAATAATTAATTCATTGACTTACAAATAAAGGGTGTAACACACCAGGGTGCGCTTTTTAAATGAGAAAATGCTACATTATAGCTTCCAGATTATTAATGAATTAAATCTATAGAGTCAAGATAGCTTCAGTTTAGTGGGTCAGTAAATAACTTCAACGACTGAAGGATGTGGGCAGGAGAGAGGAAAAAGCCCTGAAAGAAAACTTCCTACTGCCTGATCCTCTGCAGATGAGTTGCACTTGCAAAAGCCAGAGAACAGTCAGCTCATGGCAGGAGCATCTAACAGGGCTGCTGACAGCCAAGATCGTGAGAAAATAGCAACAGGTTGTTTTAATCAATAGAGAAGGAGGATTGATTGATTCTGAGGGTAGCAAGGGGTTACTCAGCCAATGATTAGCCACCTTATCAAAGTTATCTGATAAAACCCTGGATTATGCTTGACTCAGAGTCCTGGCTCTTTGAGGAGAGTACAGATCTGGATTTTCTTCTTCCCCCAGTGCTCATTGCTGTTGAAATGCTGTTGCAGTCGGTGCTCTTTGTTCTTCAGAGGGAAACAGATTCTTCTCTGCTGTAGCATTGGTGCAGAGACTGTGAGAAGAGAGACCACCTCATTGTGGGGTGGGGACAGAGCCAGAGCAGGTCAGGACAACTATTTGCTAGGTTTATTTTATACTCAGTTTCTCGCTGTCAAAAGTGGATAGGGAGACTACAAGGTAAATGTAGGAAAATTATCAAATGCTTTTAAACTTTGCTATCCTCTCCATCTTTACCTGTCTGCAGAGCTCCCAATCCTTCAGGAATGTGTTTTGTTAAAGGTGGTGGCACCCCTTCTTCAGGGCAAGAACACTGTGTGGTGCAATTGATGCTGAGGTGCTCAGTGAAATAAAGCAGGTGGGAATACTTCAGCCATCGTTTAAGCAGTTCTGGAGCTCTGCCCTTTTTCCTGTGCATGACTTGAGCTTTTTCTTTAATGACTTGGCCAACTAGCTCTGAGTACAAATAATTTGTGGGATACACTTTCTTTTGAATTTCTGGCCTCAGCCATTTGTAGCTTATTAGTGTGTCTAAGCATGAGATTGTCTTTAGAAGTATTGCATGTGTCTTAAGGTAATGAGCCTATTCCATTGATGCTCTGAATGAGATTACTCTGTGCTGTACCAGGATTACAATTTGTTTGTGCTGCAGCATTGTGCAGACACCACAGAAAAGACCAAGACCCTTTCACACTTTGATAAACCCACATAATGAGAAAGTTCCTTCTCTGTTTAGGGCTGGCTGAACATTTTTGAGCTGTATCTTTTCAGCAGAAAGTATTTTTGCCAAAATGAATACGTATGTGGAAAAATCTACTGAAGCGACAGAAAGATGCTTTGCATTTGCAAGAAATAAAACGTATTTAATCTTGTTTTACAGCTGGTGACCTCAAATATGATAGGGCTAAATGAACCATTCAGTATCTTTTGGTGAGCCCGTGGCAGAGCTAGAATCTCAGTTTTGCTGCTTTAAGCCCTATTTCAGGAGATTTGGACACAGAATCATCTTGTTCCTCCTTTATGCTTGTTTATCGTGGACCCTGTGACAAAGGAATGGTCAGGAGAGGAGGTGAGCAGTCACAAGAATGGCAACCTTATCCCTGGCTTTCCTGTTACTGGTGAAGATCACTCAAACTTTGTGCCTTGATTTCTTTAAGGTAATGTTGCCCTTTCAGTTTTTGCATGGTTCTGAAAGTGCAACCTACTGTTTTTTTTTTTACTTGCTGAACACTCCGGGCCAAACCAGTGCTTGTTACTGCTCACCACTGAGAGCAGTGGATGTTTTGCATGCTAATGCATTACACTTGGGGTTTCAAGGCAGTGCTATCTGTAAATGCCTACAGGAGACGTGGACAGGTCCTGACCTAGCACAGTCCTTACACACTGCTCTGCTGCCTTCAGAGCGACTCATTAGTTACATTCTGTTTGGCACACGCTGAAGCATCTAGATGAATTGGGAGATAAGAACACTGGCTGACATGCCAGTTCTTTGCTGCATGAAGGTTGCTCAAGAAATCATGGGCAACTGCATGAAAATACAGGGAAGATCTGTTTTGAATTCTAATTTTCCTGTTTATACTCAGACAAGTCAAACTATTCTTAAGGTATTTCAGCACGTAGCATGAAAGCTGCTAATTAAATAGATAAATCGAGCACATATGTACTGAAGTATTTCCTGCTGCTGGATGTGAAGAGTATTTATATGAGGTATCAAAGAGCAAAAGGTGTTGTAGAAATCCCAGGACGTTGCTGCGGATCACAACTGAAATGCTGAAAGTTTACAGGGCAGTTGATGAAAATAAACTTGTATGTGTTTTTCTTCTTATGATAAGAGTGGTGAGGTGCTGGCACAGGTTGCCCAGAGAGGCGGTGGGTGCCCCATCCCTGGAGAAATTCAAGGTCAGGTTGGATGGGGCTTTGAAGGCCTGATGGAGCTGTAGGTGTCCCTGTTCACTACAGGGGAGCTGGACTAGATATCTTTAAGAGTCCCTTTCAGCTCAAATAATTCTACAATTCTGTTGGTGATCCTGGTTGCAGATGCATCTTTACATACTGCTTACGTAAGTGTGTCTTAGCATAAGGAAGAGCACCTTTATATCAGGTAGTTCCTTAATTATTAGGTATCCTTCTTTTGGTTTAAACAAAACAACAACAAAAAAAAAGCCATCAAACTGATATCCAGAATTCACTGATGTCAATCAAATAAAGGAGGAGGAGAAATAGGACTAAACTGTCTCAGTGTGAGCGTAATCCCCGACTGCCTTCCTTGACTCAGCCTGAAATACAGGCTGTCAGTTCTGTTATACTGTATTAAAACATTTTCTTGGAGATCAGACTAGAAGCCGAGCAGGGACTAAGCAGTCCTTGTGGATGGAGCATAAGCCTGTTACTATCAGTTCTATTTTGCATTTCAAAGAGACGACACTGCAGCCAGGTCTGGCTGAATTTCCCTGGGTGTTTCCTTATAGCACTAATTACTGTCCCTAGAGCCCATGTCCAACATACCCAGAAGGATCATACCAGTATCCTATGTTCAATTAAAGTGTTTTTTCTTTTCTTTTCTTTTCTTTTCTTTTTTTTTTTTAAATATAAACCAAGGCATTTGACCTGCTGGTTTGTGGGTCCTGTTGCTAGGAGTAAATCTGACCTTCGGTAATTAGTGCTGGACAGCTTCTTTTGGCCTCAGCTCTAGGATGAAAGGTTAAAGTGCTGCAGTGCTGTTCCAAATCCATTAACCAAACAGAGTCTTAAGGAGTCTTTGGACTTCATGACCTTACCCAATCTCTGGTAAACAAATTCTTTAAGCTAATCAATGCAGTGGGATAACTTTGAGGCCTTTACGTCTACTACTCTTTAGTGTTTTTAATCCAGTGCTGTACGGAGAGTGATGTTCTCCTGCTCCTTAACATAAGGCTGATAATGCTCTGAGCTGTTTTCCCTCCTTCTTGCTAGGAGGCTGCTCTCCCACAACGTTGTTTTTTAGACTGCAGCAATGTGCAGTTCTGCTATTAGGCACCTCTCGAGCTGACAAACACGCTCAGTCCTTTGAAGCCTAAAAGTACGTGACTAGCCCTGTGCAGGAGGTGAGATTTTCGCGTGCACAACTGCAGCAATGTGAAAACGCTCTGTGAGCAGCCTGCGCCATCTTCCTGTCAATGCAAAAGCAAAAGGGACAGGAGCGACGTGTAAACACGGAGAGATGTGAAGCCCAAGAGAATGGATGACTGAGTCACATCTCTGTGATAGATGCAGACATAATGAAAAATCTCAGGTTTCTTGGGGACACGCAGAAGATCCCAGTGGTCCCAGCGTTACGAGGAGGCCCATCAAACAGCATTAGCAGCCTAATTAAGTGCGCAGCTTAAACTTAATTTTCCTGGTAGCATTAAGATGGATTAAACATGATTCATTTTGTGATGTCCTTGGTTCTTATTTGGTGTTTTTCACTCGCCTTCCCACCTTGTCATTTTGTCTCAATCAGTGATATTACTGTTTTTAGTCTAGAAAATGCACCTGAGTAGTATTTAAAAATAGGATTTTCTCAGCAAATCTTCATAATATACAGCACCTGGATTCCTGTCTCTCAAGAAAGCACTCCTTCTTTTAATGAATAGGTTAATTATGTAAAGCATGAACATGGCAGGTAAATGGTGGAAGATTTGCTAATCTCTAAATGAGGAGGAGGATCTGTTTTATGAGAACATTCTGTATCGTTCTGCTTCTTTTTCTGCCGTGCAAGCCAGGTGAGGCTGTGCACCAGCACCAGTATGAAACTGTAGGCATCCAAGTATGTTAATTCCCATTTCTGCTTTGTTTTCTTATCTATATGTCCATTTCTAGTGCAGTCATACATACAGTACAGTCTTATGCAGAAGGAGAGCAACAAGGCAGTACCCTAGGTGTGAATGCTTCTCCTTGTGGCTCTCTACAGAAATCTGGAAATAAGTGAAAGATTCAGATTCCTGAGGGTAAGAGGTTAATCCTTCCTGATTTTTCTTTCTTTCTTTTTTTTTTTTTTTCCCTTGGGAAGACATCTTTTGCTTTTTATAATTATTTAAGTAGTTTTGAAGTGCTAACTCTTGCTCTGGAGGTAAACCCCAATCCTGTGCATAGATGCCCAGAGGTTGATTTTGCACGTGGTAGGATTTTGACTGGCATGCAAATTAGTAGGCTGTATGGGAGATGTTCTTTACAGCCGAAGGATTTGGTGGTCTCTTCAATCTGTTAGGAGTTAAAACTCCTGGAAATGACACTAAAACTTGTGTGTTCGGTGGCTGAAATAGTGGCTATTGAAAATTGACTTTCAGGGATCTGCAAGCTGATGTGATCTTTAATTAGGTGATCGCACACTGCCTTTCTGTCTGAGTCTCTAGGTAGATTAACAACTGCAGAGTATCTGAAAGGGAAGAAACTACAGGACGACTTGAAAAAGAGGGTTGTGATTTATTTCATTTTGTGAAAGGAATGCTCTGAAAGGCAGACAGGTCCTTCAAGCTAAACAAACAGGCTACCTCTTAATTCCTTTGATGTGTCCTTGAAATCCGCAATTAGCCCTTACTGTAGTGGGAATCTCTAAATACGTCATTCTCAGACAGAGTGAATATAACCAGAAAAATCTTCTGAAGCGGGATGCCATCATAGGAGTTTTTCCATTGGTTGTTTTTTTTTATGCCTGCTGTTAAATTATTTTTTCCAAGTGGATGCTTATTTTATTTTCAATATCCCACTGGGCTTACAGAGCCCGGAAGGTTGCTCTCTTGCTTCTGCTGCTGCTTTATTGCTGTAATCTCAGTATAATGCAGAGGGATTTGGTCAAGAGAAGCATCAGAATTTCTGTGATGAATGCTTTTCCCCGATGCATTGAATTATGATTTCTTAGTGGGAGCACTCGGTAGTGCTTTTTGATTTCTAATTGTAGTATAAAGGACAGTTTCTGCTTGAAGAAGCACGCGTCCTGTAAGCTGATCCAGGGAAAGGGAACAACCTGAATGATTTCTCTTTCTAAATCAGCAAAATTCATAAAGGCCATCAGAACACATCGGGGGCATGTTAAGAGGTGCTTCAGCACAGAGAAGGTGCAATCTCATGGCTGAGGTCACACAAGAAGGAGCGAGTAATTAGAGATGGTAATATTTAAGGCCTTCTCCTTCAGGTCTGGTTACAGCAGACTCTTTGGCCACCCTATTCATGCATTCATTTGATATTTTACTCCGTAACTCGAGGACCAGGAACCAGCTTAATGCTTACAAAGCGGTGATGACTGATGCTGGGGTGGGGCTGAACCCACACCGGTCACTTGGAGCCTGTGGACTGCTTTTACCTTTAAAACGTTGTTCTTGTAATGACAGCGTGAAAAATGAAAGCTGTCCCAGTACCCCTGCTTCTTAATGTTCACAGATACTATTCACAAGCCTGAAGGTAGTAAGGTAATATATCTGATTTCAAAGAGACAGACAGCTTAATTGGTGTATAAATTTAGAGCTAATAACACATACTTTTTTTTTTTTTCTTTTTTTTGGTATACTTTGTATGTTAGCTGGGTAATTTGTTTTTGCTTGCTACCTTAGGAGGCTGTGGGATGGTGCTATTTATCTTATTTCTTGTGGGAGATTTTTGTGAAGCGTATGCTGTGTTGCTGAGAGAGTACATAACAAAACAACCATTGCAATTTTTACTAATCTGAAGCCATTTTCTGTAAGAAGCACAGAATGAGCCTTGAGCAGAGAAAGTGCATTTACTTTGGAGCTGGTGCATGAATTTTCCGAACAGAATACCTAATCAGAGAGTGAAGTTTATATAATAACAATGTGGTTGGAAGTAGCTCCTTTATTTACTGATATAAGTCATGTGGAAAACAGAATGTTGAGAAGCAAATTGTCTGCCAGTGACATTCTCTCTCAGCAGTGCCAGAGTATTGACTTATGTACTGAGTAGTCCCTGTTCTAAGGGCTCTTGAGGGTTGGATATTCAGAAAAACTTCTCTGGAGGAGTGGTGATGCAGTGGCATAGCTGCCCAGGGAGGTGGTGGAGTCATTGTCCCTGGAGGTGTTCAAGAACCGTGGAGATGTGGCACTGAGAGATGTGGTCAGTGGGCAACATTGATGGTAGGTGGACGGTTGGACTAGATCATCCTGTTGGTCTTTGCCAACCTTAATGATTCTGCGATTCTATGACTTATCAGGTGAAAAATCTCCTGGGTGGCCCTTCAGATGGAGAAGATTGTGCTCCCTCCCACAGTCCTATCTTCACTCCCTCCCTGTGGGGGCTGCTGGGAGGTTGTGGTTTGCACCACTCTCCTTTCCTCTAAAACAAAGGGACCACTGTGAAACTCTTCCTTCCTTCTCCAAGTGCCAAGCGTGTTTCTTTGGTTTTGCCTCCTCAAGCATACACACGCACTTGCATATGTTAGTGTAAATAAAAGCAAAATGCCTATCACTGAAAGACTCCCTGCTCTGCCTGCTGAGAGAACAGATTATGAGCATGACAGCTACGAGTCATGTCATTTGAAGTACTGCTGGAACATGCTTGTTTCTTTCAACATGAAGCAAGGTATGGAAGATGTTTTTAAAATTTATTTATTTAAAAAAAGGAACAAAACGACAACTTCATGCTTTCCCAGAGAGATGACTTTCCCCGCTATACTATTTGCTAAGTTAAGAAGTAGCCAGACCCTGTCTCCTCCAGTGCCTCCCGTTCAGCACAGGATCACAGGTGCCTGATAGAAAACAGGATTGTGTCTGACCCAGCTCTGCTTTGCTGCTTCTAAACAGTAGTGTGCCTACTAGTAGTGTGCAGAAGCAAAAACAAAATGAGGGAAGCGACAGAATAGTCTAATTCTGCTTTTGCTGAGCTGTGATTCTGTGAAGAAAATCATAGAATCATAGAATCACTCAGGTTGGAAAAGACCTTAAAGATCATAGAGCCCAACCACAACCTAACCATACTACCCTAACTCTAACAACACTCCACTAAATCATGTCCTTGAGCACCACATCCAAATGGTTTATAAATACATCCAGGGATGGTGACTCAACCACCTACCTGGGGAGCCTATTCCAGTGCTTAATAACCCTTTCTGTAAAGAAGTGTTTCCTGATATCCAACCTAAACTTACCCTCGTGCAACTTGAGGCCATTTCCCCTCTTCCTGTCACCAGTGAGAAGAGACCAACCCCGCTCTCGCTCTAAGCAACTTTCAGGTATTGGAAGAGAGCAATAAGGTCTCCCTTCAGCCTCCTTTTCCCCAGACTGAAAACTCACAGTCTGTAAAACATGGCCAAAAAATATGCAGGCAGGGCAATCATCCCCCCCCCCTTTTTTTTTCTTTTTAATGCAAAACATGACTGTGGCACATAGTTCAGTTCCCTCTTACACTCTATGGTTACTCTGGGGGTGGTGACCATCACAGTAGGGTGGAACTGTGAGCCTAACTTCAACCCTTCTCAAGAGCATTCTGGTCTCTTGAAGGTCTGATGTCAATCTTGATTCTGAGTTTTGCACTGAATCACAGTGCTTTGTACCAGCAGTAGTTGACCTTGTCCAGCACCAGCACCTCTCTGCTGAGAGTAACAGAGTTTCTCAAAGCTCCTTATAAAGAAGGGAGAGATTCTTCTGATCATAGAGTAGCTTAGGTTGGAGAGGACCTTAAAGATTGCTGAGCTCCAACATCCTGCTGTGGGCAGGGCTGCCATCTGCTAGGTCAAGCTGCCTAGGGCCCCATCCAACTTGGCCTTGAATGCCTCCAGGGTTGCAGCATCCACAACTACTCTGAGCAACATGTTGGCAGCCTCCATCCTGCTTTGTAACACCCATCTGATATATGTCCTATCTTTGTGCCCCAACTGTGACAGGAGATCAGCCTTAAGGGAAGCCTGTCTTTGGGTTGCATGACTACTTTCTGTATTACGTATGTATCGTGACTTGGGACTTCTGTTACACAAGTTTCTCTCTGGACAGCATTTATCCATGGTTGACTTTCTACTAAATGCTGAGAACGTGACCAGCTTTAGAAACTGGAGGTCAATGCAGTGTGAAATGAGGGCTGTGAGAATACTGGCTGTAGAGCCTTGGGCATCCAAGCAATTCCTGTACCAAGAGCTCAGACAAAGCTTAAAGTAGCTTTGGAGACTGTAATGTTTCACACTTATAATGGTAGAGTCTTAAGAAAATACATGGCATAGATAAAGCACTGTCCTCTGCTCAACCCGCCTGACACTTTGACAGAGCTGGAACACCCCCTTGTTTGTGAGAATCTGCAGGATTTGCTCCAAGTTTGATAGCAAGGGCTGGATGCAGCTGAAGATCTAGTCACTGTTCGTATACAAAGTGTGTGCACTTAGGTTGTTGAACAAAGAAAAAGTTGTGGTATTGTTATGATTACATTTTACTTCATTTAGCAGATTCCTGGCATCTTCCTCTGTGCAACGTAGCCTATCTGTGTCAGCACATTAAACTATTACTGTTGTTTATTATTTATTATGCGCTAAATGCTGACAATGTGACACACAAAGGATATAGGCTGAAAGAGAGGCATTTATGCAGATGTGATTTATGCTTCTTGCAAGCTGTCTTTGTAAGAATTTTGAGCTTTCATATTTGCACATCTCAGGTTCGGGGGTTTTACAGGCTATTCAACTAATTCAGTCCCATCTTTCAAACATCTGTCGCATCTGAAAAGTTCTGAGTGTAAAGAGGAAACTGTTATTTATAAGAAGAAGCTGTCAAAGATCAGCTCTGCTCAACACTCTAAAGCATCGCTTACATACATCAGCACTAAACTATGCTCATTTGGATAGCATGGATGGCTAATTTTAGCTTAAAATTGGAAGCAATTATGGGTTCAGGAAAAAAAGTAGGGCTGTATGTCATTAGTAATTGATTTCTTTTGTGGAAGAGCTTGGAACGAGCAGTTAAGAAAAACATTGTTAAGTGATGCAACCTGTCGCATGCAATATGCAGATGTTTCCCAGATTTCTGTGTATGTGCCTCAGGTGGATGGATACTTCTGGTGTCATTCCCCCTCCTCTCTCTGTTTCGTTAAAAACCTCTGTTGTTTTCCCTTATGTCTTTCAACTTCTGTAAAACTTAGAAGCCAAAGATAGATCGCACTGACAGCATTGTGCTATTCCTGCATGACGTGGACAATGGTACGCATGGCATAGGAAGCTGTGAGTCACTTGGTAAGACATTGTTGCCAGCTTTAAACATTTCAATGTCTTACAAATGAATAATTGTTCTACCTGTGCATCTTGCGGTGAACTATGGTAGACTAACCCAACAAAACAAAGATGTTTTGTCGCGGTGATAGTGATAAGAAAAACTTGGAAGCATATGTACAACACAGGAACATGCTTCTGTTTCTTCTTCCCTTTCTACTTGTTGGAAGAATTTGTGATCTTTCAAGAGACTGTTTCTTGATCATCTAGGGAACAGCTACTGGGTTGGGGATCCTGACCTCTCACAAACTATAGAATGGCTTGGGTTGGAAGGGACCTTCAGAGACCTTCCCACTCAAACCCCCAAACGTGTCAGGTTAAAGAAATTACCTTGCATTCATTTTTCACTGATACTCGCATTTACATACACAAGGAGTTACCAGAAATAACAGACCAGTTGCTGGGACAGAGATGTCATCCTTTCTGCTGCCAGTACTATATACTGTCCTTAGGGTATTTAGGGTCCAGCAAAAGAAGGGAGAATTGCTGCTTACAAGGATCATGATATAAAGGATCACTTCACTATAACCACCAGCTCTGGGAATGCTTTGGACTAAGAGAATACATTAGCCTCAGTGAAGATAGCAAGTAGGGAGAGAAATGATGAAATGATGGTTCTGTGTCTGGAAACCGGAATTTCAAGACTGTATTGGAGAAGCATTTCTTTTCTGGGAAGGGTTTGTGTTTATGAGGTCTTTTGCAAGCAGACATGAACTGTGAATCTGGGTTGATTAGTTTAAGCTTAGCGTTATACTAATATGATGAGGTGGCTTTTGGATGAGAGCTAGCTTGTGTCTTGTTAATTCAGTGTGTGGGCAGGGTGAATGCACATCTGTCTACACAAGATCCTGTTGACCTGCCAGGTGGGACCCAGTTCCTACAGCATTGTGTAAGGTCATGTGAGACATGAGAGAGTATCTGATATGTCCTGTAAGGGGCTGGCAATGATAACATAGGACCTACATCTGACTCATGCTTGTCTGGAGAGGTAGCTAGCAGCCAAACTGGATTCCCAGCAGCATCTAAAAAGGGCTGAACACCTATGTGAACCATATGCCTGCTTTGCAGATCTACGACACGTGCCTGTTTTTTTATATAGATGTCTGGCAGAGATGGTCTCCTCTGCATGGGGGTAGGCTGAAATAGGATTTGATATCCCTTTTGTTATGAGAAGTACATTTAGGAAATGTTGGTTTTACCAGGACAGGAAGCTTGAAGATTGAGAGATTCTGATTTACGAAGACAAATACGTGCTGAAAAGTTGGCTGAAGAATAAATATTTCCAGTTTGCTAAAGATATTTTTAATTTGATTTGGGTTCAAAGATGGTGAGATCGCTAATTTCATGAGCAACTGTGGGGTCAAAGGCCTCTTACTTCAGGTCTTGGAGAATATCTGCCAAGTACCTCTGCTCTGGGACTAGCACACCTTGCTAGCCAAGACAGCAGAGCTGTAAGGAATCCAGGGTTCACTCAGGAGCCTGTTGTGGATTAGGTCAACTTTTGTCATGACTTTTTTTTTTCCCAATAACATTTTTCAGCTCAGTAAACTATTTTTCATGATCTTGTTTCAGCCAAAAATTTCCAGGAATCTCCACTCGCAGTGTCTGAACCACACACTGGAGATATTTGGCATGAGTACTTTCTTTCCTGAAGACTCTTCATGGTGAGAAATATTGCACAAAGCCTTCATTTATTTCATTTTTGAAATTCATATGTAAGGTTTATGTATACCTCTGACAGATTGTAGGCTGCGCTCCCATCACTAATCCTCCTGTGTTCCAAAAGACAGAAAAAATCTGTGCAAAATTTGTATGCGAGAACAAAATATACACTTGTATTTTTGCACTCAATAACTTTCTCTTACTATGTCAAAACTAAGTCTTAACATTCAGTTATATCAAACTTTACAGAGTTTGATGTCTCAGTTTCTCTCAACTTTCTAGATTCCTATGGAGTATTCAGTGTGCTTTTGTACAGTTTAATTTCTGACTATATCTGATTAGGCCAAAGTTTTAGGTTTGGTTTAAAAAATAATATTTTAAATATCAAACATATCGTTGCAAAATACTAAATGTCCTATAGAGTTGAAAAATCTGAGAAATAACATTGCCGCTCTGATTGTTTTTCCTTGGAACCTCATGGTTCTGGATGGCCTCACAGTTGAATAGTAGATGTTTCTTGTTTTCATTGTATCTGGATTAAAGAAAACAAACAAACCAAATCATTCCCTTTTATTCTGATTTCCTAAGGGAGCGAGGCTTAAGATTATTTTCTGCCTGCCAGTCGGTCTCTTAATAACTTCTGAATCCACTGGCTGGCTGCAGCCACCTTTGACATAGGATAGCCAGCTCTCATATATTGCAATCCTGCCTGTTCTGTGCAGATCAACAGCTGGGTCAAGGAGAAAGACTTTATTAGAATTCCCCCCGAGGGAATGGCAGGGATTCCTGCACCCATCCAGTCAGCACAGCATATTGGTATGGGTCCAGATCCCAGTCAGACTCTGTATGGGGCTTGGGATGTGGGGGCACCTGGAAATGGTGAGACCAGAGTGGGTATGGGTAAATCTGAAGGTGTGGAAAGGAGAGGAGGATACGTGAGGGTTAGGAAACAGGGGGAAGGATGGGATGTTGCAGTGTGTGTGAAGAAGGGGACACAGTGAGGAAGATGGGCTTGTTGTAGGAATGTGCATGAGATGGGAATGTTAAAGAAAAATCAGTAAGGAATGGAGATATATCCGGTGCCCAGGAAATATGTTTTTAGGCTTGATTTCAACAGATACACTGTATTTCAGCATTTTTCTGTTTGAACTCCAGTCCTGTGTAGTCCTCAAGGCACGGAGAGAAAGGTGAGGTGTATTTACTATTCTGTTTGTGCATTTGTATCCCAGCTACTTGCTGGGTGACAATGAGTAGTTAGACAACTGATTATTGAGTGTTTGCTGATGATCTGTCTAATCTGAGTCCAGAGCAAATGTATTTAGCGTCTTGATTTCTCTATTGAATAATATTGTGGCATTGGTTGCACACAGTACTTTCTAACATCTTATTAACTAAACAAAATCACAGAGTACTTTTAACAATAAGTGGTTTGTTTGTCTGCATCAGTATGAATTCAGACCATTTTTACTGTCACTGCATACATATAAACCATCTCCTTCTGAAAATTAGATTCGTTCTGTGTGAGAAAAATCTTAATAGAAGCTTCCATTACCCAGCATATCCCTATACATGAGAATTTTTCTAAATTTCACCAAGTTTTGCAGTAAACAAATGCAGCTCTTGGAGGATTTCATTGTATGCTATGGAACGAACTTGTCAGGTTTTCAAACCCTTTGCAACAATACAAAGAAGTGATTCAGTGTTTTGCTTCCGTTCTTAGTGCTTCAGGAAAGGAATATTTGCAAAGATGTACTGTAAGAGAGCACCAAACTGGGTGTCGTTTTTGTTTGGAAGATGCTATCATTATGCTCCGTGCATTTCTCTGTTTTGCAGCGTGACGTGTTTTGATCAAGAGGAGATCAATGTAGGCAGAATGAAATGGGCAACGTGAGACCAGCAGCTGCTGTTTGACGTGCTCTGTCCACTGTTCCATTTTATTAAACCTATGGGGAAAGATCTTGAGCATTAGTGATGAATATGAGCTCTTGGGTTTTGCCTGGTAGTAGCTATTGTTTTTCATATGAAATTGGTGGAGTAGCTCATTAAACAAGAGGCAATTATATGTATTAGCAATAATGATAGAATCATATGGAAAAAAAAATCACAACACATAACACTCCCCCCCCTCCCACACCCCCAGTGTAATTTTAGAAGCACATTATGCAAGGGGTTAATTTGAGAGCTGTTTTTTTCTTTCACGTTTTGAAAGCTTTGCTGTAATTTTGTATGAAATTTGAGATCAGTGAGTCTATAATATCTTATGAATAATTTACAACGCCAACAGTCTTTCTGTGGAAGAATACTAAATTAATTAAGGCCTGGAGGAATTTCCATGCGTTTAAGCCACATTATATCTTCAAGGTTTTACTGCTTCAAAGACACTGAGATGAACTTCTGGATTTTCAGGTGTTAACAGTCTCAGGAAAACAAGATTGGTGCCCTTGTTTTAGCCTAGAAGAACTAAAGGGCTTGAGAGTGTGTTTTCTGTGAATCTATTAAAATGTTAGTAACTTACACTCCGTTTGTTCCTTCACTTACCTTTCTGGGATGTTGCATTTAAAGGCATTGCCATAGTGTCTCCCACACCCACAGGTGTTCTGCTGGATCGAGGAGTGGCACACTCTGCAGTCCCAGAGCCACTTGTTAGGGTGACTCATTTCTCAGGGTTGAAGGAGATGGGGGCAATCTCCTGATGATAGGATCAGGCCATAACTTAGCTACCCCTGCTCTGAAAAGCACAAAGTGTACTTTTAACTGCACCAGCCTGTGCAGGAAAGCATTTTTTTGGACCTGTTGGTCAATCTTCAGGTTGACTGATCAGTCAGAAACCAAAATTTCACAAGTCTCGAGCCACAAGCATCTTTCACAGCTGATATTACAGCAAAGGCTGAATATGGTGAGAAAACCACTCTTCTACACACACATTGTTCATTTAAACAGAACAAAATAGCTGCTTTCCAGCTGCTCTCGTTGCCCTTGAGTTGAAATGCAAATACAGAGAAAGCATGCATCACTGTAACCAGCTGACAGCCATTCCTTTTCCCTGAAAGCCATTCAAGCAAAGCAAAGAGGAAGTAAATCCTCCTTTCCCATAGTTAGCCATTGTCAGCATCCTCCTTCTTCCCACTGCTGACCAACTACTGTGAGCAGAGTGAATTTGTTCTTGAGGAGAACCCCTTCAGTGTCCCCACATTTAAGTTCCCATTCAGTACAACAGTTATTGAACCAACTTAGTATATAATACCTCCAGGACTCTGAGTACCTCACTGCCACTATGTCCCTCTCCTTACAACATTTCTGTGCTATCCCCATTTCAAGGAGAGTGAGATTACTTCGATGAAGCTTCATAGAGGCATTTGTGACACATGAGAGCACTGAATTTATGTGGTCATTTTGGCGTATTCCCCATTTCACACCCCTCCTACTTTTCAAACTGTTTGCATTACTTTGTGCCTGTTTCCTATGCTGGGGCAAAGTAAATAGTTTTCTGGCTGGGAAAACCTAGTTCTGGGGTTCTTTATGGTTTAGGATAGCCCACGCTAAAATGTAGTCCCATCAGCCAGCAGTAGCTGTTGCCTTGACCAGTTTCTCTGCACTTTTTCCTCAATTTATTTGGGTTCCACCTTGTCTGTTTTACAGAGTGTAGATGGTTTAAAGACAGCTCTCTGCAGTCTGACTTCGTGAAGTTTCTCGTAGAGCAGGAATATGGAGAAGATGTGGATGGAAAGGAGGCTGTGGCATTATGGCTGCCAGGACATCACAGAGATGCAGCTTTTGTACACTGTATGTGGGTAGAGGAGTTGGAGCTGGTAGAGCCAGAAGGACATGTGCTGTCAAGGCTTAACATGCAGATTTCATGTTATGAGATGAACGTGATCAGATATTGTTACACACAATGTGCCTGTCCCATGAGTTAGAGCCCACAGGTCACAAAGCATTGTGTCTCAGTCGTAGATCCACAAGGTAGTTTGGGGAGTCCGGTCCTTCCTCAGCATAGAGCTCTGCTCCTTGCAGGCATGAGCTCAAACACTTTGCTGAATGAGGCTTGCTCTGGCACCACAACCAATCTGTATATACACTAACTCAGAAAGGAACCAGAGCACAGACATAGGGTACAGAAAGCTGCAGTGTCCTGTTATACGTAGTCAAATCAGTGACTGTACATGTTCAGGCTATTGAACAAATTAAAAGTGAGGGGTGGAGGAAAGACAGTCAATGAAGCCTGTATGACTGTAGACGTTGGGGGGAAGTCAGGCTAGGGGCCCTCAGCAATACCCAAATTGTCCTGTTTGCCAACATCCATGGAGAATTTACACATCAAAAGGAGGGAGCGGAAATGGACATGAAAAGTGACAGCAGTTGCCAAGTTAAATAAAAGCCCCTCAGTGAACATGGAGAGCAGTAAGAGCTGTTTGGAAAGTTGGCTGCAGAAGAAGAGGTTATGTGAGAGCTTATACCCCACCGCATTCTTGGTCCCTTGGGAACCAATACAGACATGGAATTCACTTGACCCGCAGGGCTGCACAAAATATGGCCACACATCAGTAAAGCCTGCTGCTGAAGTCATAGGAAACAAAAGCAGGACTGTGCCAGATGCCAGACAAGTGGGATCAGGTAGCAGGAACTACAGCCTGACTTCAAAACGCTGGAGTAATTCAGGGCTGCTGAATTTCCACTGGACTGAATCTGAAGAAAATATAGTGGGAGAAAGGGCTTTTTTTTTTCTCCTTTTATGGTTTTTTTTTTTCCTAGTGGCTGAATATAGGTTGAGTTTGAATAAGCAAGGGGCAATATTTCTAAGAAGGGTTTCTTTTTAAAATATGAGATTTCACAGCCTTGGTATTAAAGCAATTTCTTGTTGTGAATGAGTGAAGGACAGGCAGTGTGTTTAGGTTGGATACAAACATTCAGATCTTTCCTTGCCTCTATGCCCTTTGCTTGGAGCAAATTTATAGATAGTCTTGATTTTCCCCATCCCATTCCAGTCTCCTTTCTACTACTGATTAAGACACATTGTCAAACAATGTCATTCCTGCTTGAGTGTGTAAGATGTGTTGAAAATGATCTGGGGTTTCCAATGCAAGCACTGAGAGCAAAACTAATTGTTGCCTTGAGCAAGAAGCTTTCAGTGAGATGCTGATCCCTTTTTTTCACAAGCCCAAACCTGAAAGCGCTCTGTGGACACCAGTGCAATTGCTCTGGATGTGCAGGAGAGGCGAATCCGCCCTCAAGTTCTCCCTCTTGTGTCCCAGGGCTCAGAGAAGGGGGTTGAGTGGATGGCCTGCAAGGATTGCTGCCTCTTTATGCAATCTGCCTCAACTTCGTGATCAAAGGCTGCAAGTGACCGGAACAGGCAGCATCCTGGGCTTCCCATTCACTAGGCACAGCAGGCTTAACCCAACACCGCAGTTGTGGGCTCTGATGCCCGTCACGTGTGTGTCTACCTTTGTTCCAGCTGAAGGAGGCATGCGGTGGTGTGCATATGTAGCTGGGTGGTGCTGAGGGGGGCAGAGGGTGCTTAAAGACTCTTTGGATCAATTAGGACTCAAGTCAGGGAGAGACGAGCCAAAAACCTCGCGGGGTGGCTCTATCTTTGGCTGCAGTACGGTGCGGATGAGATTACAAGCAGCTTCCTGCTGACAAAGCTTTGGAGGAATAATAATATCTGGAATACTATGGAATTTGGGAATAATAATATTGGGGGAGATAATAACACCCTCTAGGGAATAAGGTTGTCTCTCTATTTCATACGACCACGACACAAAGCAGCCGTAGCTTCTTATATGTAGCAGGAATTAGCAGCTTCTTCAAGGTCTACGTGCCAGTTCCAGTTGAAATGTTCCCAGCATGTGTTCTGGCACTGCAGATGGGATGGGGATCTCCCTGCAAAATAAAACAAGGGGAGCTTCCAGATCTGCTGGAAATCTCTCTGTTTCCTGTGCCTGGGAGTAAATAGCACTCAGAGATTTCACCTTGGCATCTGCTCTTCCTCTTTCCAATCACTTAAGAACAGGTAGGGTTTTGCTGCATTATTTTCTCTTTAAGAGCCAGATTTCTGTTTACTGTGCATGTGCGTAGCTTCATCAATTCAAAGAGGCTCTGCTACTTTAATTAAGCTGAGACTGTAATACTCCTATAAGATGGTTCAGGATAGTGAACCCTGAATTCAGGACAATGTTGCTAGAAATAAATAAACTGATTTGCATTTCTCTACTAGAATATGAGCCAGTTGTGATGTAATTGATTTACTTTGCCGCCACAAGACCTCTTTGCTAGATTTAATACCTGAGGCTAAAGGGGAAAAGGTTAGTTTTAACAGTGAGAGGACACTGCAGGAACATGCCTTGGGGGCGTAGGTTTCTAAGTCTGTCTCACCAGATGAGGAAAGTCCCCAGGATGAAAATCCTGTTTTGTACAGAAAAAGTACGTGTGCGTTTCAGTGTTGTGTCCTGGCTGGCAAGCCCTCCAGGATGGGGGGCAGTTGACCAGTGTGCCAGCCCTTGGGTATCATGAGAACAGTGATTGCATGCGTGCTCTGTGGCCAAAGAGCCGTGTCCTGGTGAGGCTGAGCCCTGGCATGTGTTGCTGTTACTGATCTGCTGCTTGTCCGCTGGCTGCTGACCTTGCCTGCCAGCTGCAGACATGGAGATGCCATCGATTCCAAAGGGACAAAAACTGGGCGAAGCATAACACGGCTCTTCCTTGGCTGGCCCTGCACAACAGCAGGGGGATTTTCTCCTTAATTTAAAGGGATCAGCAGGCTCAGAGAGCTCAGGGCTAGCTAAAGGAAGAGCAGAACAGACAGGCAGAGCACGTCTGAGCTCTTAGCAGCAGCATGCAGGCTGCTTTGCTGTTTCAGCACTGCCTGCTGGCGTCTCCTCCACTGGAGCCAGCAGTGCCTCAGAAGCAGCTGCCTGCCTCCTCCTCTGACACTCAGCAAGGTGCCATGGCGGCAGCTGCGCCCGTAAGGAAAGCTGCTGAGGATGAGTGACTGAATCCAGGGGGATTTGCTGCGGGTAGGGCTGGCCTTGGGCTGTGCATGTGCTGGTCTGCACAGGCAAAGCACCATCTGGTGAGAGGTGAGTGCTGCAGGAGGCAGCAAGGGGAGGGAGTGCTCTTACGAGCCAGCCGTGCAGAGACACTCACGTGTATGTGTGTATATTTATATACACATTGCAGCAGGACTGCTAGGAAAATAAGAAAGACTGGTGTGAAATCACATCTCTATCAAGCACAGATGCGAACACCTAATACATAAAGCAAGCAGGCAATGGTGGCTGAAGTTGCTAGAAAACCCTCTGAGCTGTAGAAAAAGAAACAATCCCTAAAGTGAGAAATCAAGCTGCACTGCCTGGATTTGTTTGCTGTGAGGCTCAGAAAAGGGGAGAGAAATCAAGTCAGACTCGGTGGGTTTTTGATCGGAAGGAGTTCCACCTAGTGCAAGAGCCACAGCCATGGCAGGTGCTCAGAGATGCCCTTAAGATGATAACAGTGGTTGTGGCATCAGGTGTGCAAGGGAGACATCTGACAATTACGCCCTTCGTTTTCTTTCCCACGTTTGACAGCAAGGTGCCTTTTTGATCTGCAGTGCACACGAGTGCATGCATTTGTATTTATACACACTCCCAGCTCTATCACTTCAGTACAGCCATGAATGGCTTAGCTGAGCATTTAAACAAATGCAGGGCCGATGTACACACTCCAGCATCCAATGCAAATGTTCCATTTTGGCATTTGTAGTTCCCTGCAGCTGTACAAAACATGTTCTTTCTTGCGGCACTGTGAAATTATAAGGCTGCCATGTGGATTTTGCTGAAGAAAGGTCATTCCTGTGGTTTATCTCCCAAACATTGATGAGTTATATGGCAAAGCACCTGGGCTGAGGGGTTCGGCACCTCACAGGGCCTAGGGTGGCTGGATGCATGCGATGCATGATGCCTGCCCAGAAATGAGGCCTGGTTCTGGAGCTGAGTGATGGAAAAACAAAAGACCCAACAAAGTCATAGAGGTGGATATCTTTCTGATGCTTGATGCAGAGCTTGGACGAGCCAAGAAATTCCTACTGACACTGTGTTACACAGCCAGAGCCAGAATTGTAAATAAAATGGTTGCATTAGTTCAGATATGAAGAATGTTTTTTCCTGCCAGTGAAGAGTTAAAAAATCAGGAACCCCATGCTCTCTCTCTTCCCTGCGTGTTTACTACTGGCCACTGCGGGAGATGGAGTATTGGCTTGGAAGGCCTCTTATTGACCTTATTACATTCTTATAAAAAGCAAGCTGTTTTCTGGTTTAGAGCAGAGATTTTCTGCTCACAGAAAAATCTTTCCTGGTTATTTCTGGCGCTGGAGCCAACCCCGCTGCAGGAGCTCTGAGGCCTCCCAGGTAATGGCACAGTCTGCAGGAGACCATTAAGTGGTATTCTGCGAGATGAAGAGGGCACTCCCAGGCTTGAGTTATGTGAGGGTAGTTTAAAACCATGGTGCTCACTGTGGTATTCACTGCCTGCCATCAGAACTGCTTGAGAATAGGGCAGCAAAAGCATTTGAGCAACCAGTTGTTGAGAACAAGAGAAACTGTGACCTAAGAGAGGAATTGGACTCGTTACTGTGTGACCTTATGGCTCAGGGAAAGAGCAAAACTTGCACAGACTGCAAGATTGTGGACTGTCGTTATATGCACCAAGACTTGTTCTAGCAATTCCTTCTCTTTCCAGAGCCTTCTGGCTGGGAAATGAAGTGCCTGGAGTGAAAAATACATTTCCTTCTTGGACTGATATGGGGGGAGGAATGCAAAAAGGATCATTATTACTATTATTATTTTTTTTACTAGTGTAGAATTGATGTGTTGGAGGGGAAAATAATGCAACGTGCTGTCTCTGACAATGATTGTTAAGTCCTAGATGCTTTTGAGAGTGTGTTGGTACCAAGCTCTTCTGGTGAGAAAACATGTGAGGAGACCTGGTTCTATCGAGGAGCCAAAGAGAAAGGCAGGAGGGCTGTATTTCTTGATGCTCTGAGAACTGAACTACACGAGGAGGAAGGACTCTCCAAAGGCCCAGGGTGCAATACATCTCTGCTCACATTCATGAGTCTGCCTCTACAGCTTGTGTAATAGTGATCTGATTAATGTGGGAGAAAGTTGTGGGTACAGGACTTGTGCTCCCCAAGGAAGAGCTATCTAATGTTCCTTGCTACCTGTACTGTGATTGTAGAAAGTTTCTCTTCGCGTATTTATTACATTCACAATTCATAGCAGATCGGTGCAGGTTGTAATTTTAACAGTAACTGACCCTGTAAACCAACTGATCAAATCTCAGGTTAAGATGACACGGCATATGCAAACCATATGCAAAGCTTGTGCACAGTTCATACACAAAGATCACACTGTACCACAAGCTAGCCTTCCCTGACTTTAATTAAAGCTTTGCCCAAGTCAACTTGAGCTTTGTACACATAGCTCTATGTGGGCTTTGCACATGATTTGCATAAGTCATGTAATGTACTATGTGGTATTGTATACTAGCTGTCTCCTCCTAATTAATACATGATAAAAAACTCGTAGAGAATAATGATTAAGAAAAATTTGTGCATAAGGAAATTGCTTGCAAATGACCACACTGGCAAAATAACAACCCAGTAATATTGCAGTCCCATTTATTTTCTGTTAGGTTTAATCACCACTAATAATTCAGTCGAGGGTAATTAATCTTTGCTGATCAAAGTACAGGAAAGGGCTGAAGTACTGTAGCTGCATCATAATGACATGTAATGCTGATGATGCACAATTGCCTATTTGCAGAGAGATGTGAGGATGTCCTCATCGGCATACAGTCAATGAGCATGAGTTCATTATCACTCAATAGTGGATAGAGGCTCAAATAAGGAAGTAAAAGAGCCCCCAGATACATAGGCAGATGCTTGCACCTAATTCTGAGCCCATTCCCTGATTTGTAGGGAAACGGTGGTAGAAACCATTGATGAAAAGGACATTTAATATTCTTATTACTCTTTTTTCTTTCTGAATCGGTCTGTGAGGATGAAGTTCAACTTATGCTGAACTGAAGAAGCAGAAATCTTAACTCCTAGATCCCTGAGATTCCATAGCAGAGTCATGTTCCCAGGTTCCTTGCATTCCTTGGGTCAGTATAAAGATGGAAGTTTGTTGCCTACTTGGGATCAATGAGTACTTTGTTGAAAAAGATTGCTTCTCTGAATGTCTTGATGCCTAATAGCTGTTGCCTTGACCATCTTCCCCTGGGACAGGTGGTTTGGTGAACCATGGACTGTGGGCAAGAGATTGTGCAGTGAAACCAGAGTGTGGCTGAGAGCTCGATTTGGTAAGCAAGTGATGTGTCCATTTTAGGTCCTCCTCTATCACTTTTTGAAGGAAAGTTTCAGAACCTGATGTCTGGAACTAGGCACAAATCCAGCTGGATCATTTCCACCCCTATGGCCAGGGAAATGGACAGGGATGTGTTTCCTCTTGGTTTACTTCAGCAAAGTATTAGATATATAATATGCTTGAACTTACAGGGCTTGAAGTCAGTGCTGTGCTGCTCTGTTTTGCAGATGACATTTAAAAAAATCCCAACACCTAATTTATTAGTCAGAGTTCACTTATTTTAACCTTTCGGCTAAGTCCTTGTTTGGGAACTTTGATCTGAAAGTGATGTTTGTTTTCAAAGTACCAAGAAACATTCTTTCCATGTCTGAATATTTTGCTTAAAATTCTTCTGATATTCCCTTCTATTGATAATGCCACCAAATATCAGTGGTATTAAAAAACAGCAACACCTATTACTAAAAGACAGACGGTAGTTAGAGTTATAATGGTCCCAGTGAATCAGGACTGGAAATCCATCAGTTTTTTGGCTGCTAAATCATTTCCATGCTGGGCTGGCGTTTATCTTCCAGAATAGAGAAGCCTTTCAGAGAACAGCAAATATCTGGCAGGCGGCCAGAGGCCTTGGATATAAGACAATTAGCACAACAGGGGGAAAGATGGGCTTCCGGAATTAGACATGAATAAGAAATATTTGTAATGCGCACTTTAAATTATTGGTTTGATCACAGTAAATGTTTGTCACATTTCTCTTGATGGGAAGCGTAGTGCTGTATTACTTGTCTGGTTTTGCTTTCTTCTGCAATTAGTTTCACCACTGAATGGTAGGACTGGTGCATACTGCACTTGTTGTCCTGCTCTTCATCTTTAAAAGGCGACTGTATTTGGTTCAAAACAGATAAAATGGCAACTCGCTCGTTGTTGCAAAGACAGACTAATCCCCCCTAATCTGCTGCCTCTCTCTTCATACATAGCTTTAATTAGACATGAGGATTTAAGCCTTTGCATTCTGAGGCATGTTACAGTCAAACTAATAATTAAGAGGATATATTTAGATGGTTTAAAAAACCCACTGTACTTCTAAGTAAATCTTGATGTTTCAAAGTGCCAAAGGGTTTCAGGCTCCTCACAGTGTCACAAGCTGTAAATTTGCTCTTCTTACTGTCAAAGGGAAATATCCCAATCCTAGAACATAAACAGTCTGTCAAGTCTTGAATATTAAGAGGTTTCAACCGTCTTGTGGTACTCTGTTAGGAAGACAAGGCACAGTTTCATTGATTAGGATCACACGAGCAGAATTCTGGAATACCTTTAAGATTTATCTTACGAAGATGAAGAATTGATGAGGGCTTATAGTCTTGGCTAATGTTAGGGACTGAAATTAACAGAGACGAGATATGTGGAAGCTTTACGTGGCTGTGTTTAAACTCCAGCAGGGGTATAATGTCTGCTTTTGGACACTTCCCTCCATGAAAAACATAGGTAAACTGAGAGGCAGCAGTTCAGGAGGGAACTGAAAACATGGATCTGAAAAATGTTAGGTTTTATTAGTCTAGAGAAGAGCAGACAGGTGTGTGATTTGGTGATCTTCAGATGTGCAACAAGCAGCTGCAGAGCAGAAGGAACAATCTGGCCTCCACAGTGGATAGAAGAAGTAGTAATGGGCTTAAAGTTCAGAAAGGGAAATTCCATTAAAGCATTAAGGAATTTTCTGATGAAAAGGTAGTTAAAAACTGGGTAATACTGTCTGGGTTAGTTGTGGAAGCTCATTGAAGGTTTCCTATAATAGGCTAAAGCAGTATCTGTTAAAGGTTGTTTAGACCAATGTCCTCATTGGCTTGAATAGTTTCTTGAAGTTGCTTTCAGCCTCATTTCTACAGTTTTCACTAATCATTCTCTCCTTTCACACGTGATCATCATTAATGGCTTGGATAGTTGACAAATAGCATTGCTAGCCTCCAGGAGTATGCAGTACGGTCAGGCGTATGGGCAACCTTGAGGAATTATCCCCTAAGTTGTAGTTTCCATGGGACACAGCAATTGTTTGAGATGGACTATTCACTTTTCTGAACTACACAATATTTCACTTTGAAATGCCAAAATATATTGAAACTTACCCTTTTCATCCAAAGTCTACCTCTCTTTACTGGTTTTTGGGCGATTGTTTTGGAGGTAAAAGTAGTTATCTTCATTGAGAAGTGTCATTTTTTTGCTTGTTCTAGAAAATGCATGAAAAGAGAATGTTCCACAGAAGATTAAACTTACAGGGAAATAAAGGAAACAAACAATCCTTCCTTGCTCTTTTGATCTCATTCCTACATGGGGAATTCCTAGAACTGACAATATTTTTGTGGTATCCACTGCAAAATGAAGCGAGGAAGCTAGGAGCTGCAATGACATTCACTTCTTTATGATTTCACCCTTGGGAGGCATATTCCAAACTTATGAGTGTACAGTGGTAGCAAGAAAAAACCCTGTTTTATGATCTATAACATCTGGTTATGATCACTTCACCTCTGGTCGTTCTGGGAAGAACAGGGCAAAGGCAAAAGACTTTCCTGAAAGTGACTGCTCTGCAGCAAACCTTTCTAAGAAGGAGATCTCTGTCAGCTTCCCTTGGTTGATATGTTATCGGGTATTCCTGAATTGTTCCACAAGCTGAGTCAGGTTTCCCTCCATCAGGATCCACCTTCTTCATGGTAATCATGTCCCTTACTTCTTGCAGTTCTTCTAATCTGTCAAGGTTCCAAGGGCAGAGTTCCTAGAGCAGGCTGGCTCCTTGGGCTTCGTTCCTAGCTGCATTTCTTTTGCACCATTTAACTTCAATCCTACCTTTCTCTCCCTCTGAGACTTCAATCTAGCCTGTTTCAATTGTTCAAATGACATCCAAGGTGTTTTGAAACACTGGCTTAAAAGGCTTTCCTATGTGCACTGATAGTTGTCCAGAATAACTGCACCGTAGGACATCCCAATCTCTCCATCTTCCGTGTCAGGAAAAATAAAATGGCTCAAAACTTTGCAGGAAACATCTTCCTCCTTTTACCATGTTAATATTTCTCTTGGCTATTTCCAGCCACCTTACAGTTGCCACATGGGAATTATCTGCAGTGCTGGAGGTCTAGTCCCTAGATTTGCATTGTAATAAAGCCGTGTAAACATCAACACAGAAGCTAAAGCATAAGTGCAGCCTTTTAACTGCAGTTTCCTTTGTATAGGGGCAGGTAATTAGGAGGGTCAACTATTTGATTACTAGTAAATGTAAAGCTGTATAGAAACCAGCTATACATGTACGTGTGTATAAGAAACTTCACGAGGAAGACAAGCTGGCTTTGGAATTGTCTTTCCTTTGAGTTAGCAGACACCCTGTCCCAGAGCCTTGAGGTGATCTGGGCACCATGGTAATGGGCCACAGTTCTCCCAGTGACTCATTCAGATATTCCAAGACTTGCCTCTTTCCCCTTTACCTAATTTCACTGAAAGCTGCTGGAGAGAAGAGACAAATTCATGGTTAACTGCAGTGAGCCTTGTGTTCTGAATGCAGTTGAACCAACCCTATGTTTTACTGCAGACTGTGCCTGGCTCCATGAGAGCTACCTGATAAATTAGCAATCACCAGGACGCTCCTTAGCAATGTTGAGTTTGGTGGGTGAGGCCAGCCAGCCCAGCATATGGGATAATTTCAGTGAGTTGCACTCTCAGGCATGACTCAGTCTGTTGTTCTGTGTTGCAGCTGTGGGGAAGTTCCGTCATGTCGGAACCTGCAGGGTAGTGACATCCTTGTAATTCCTCTGGAAAAACAACAGATACAAGTCAGAGGCTTTAACATACCTTCATACTGATTGTGCTGTGTATAAGCACAATTTTAAGTTAAGCAACTGAGGAGAGAATGACTTGAACTCAATAAATGACAAAATAAAAATAGTTTCATACCAGGTAGTAGGAGGAATATTTTTGTAGCTGTAAGCCTTCATCAACCAGAGTGCCTGTAGGTATGCCCTTGTTGAGTACAATTGCACCCATGTGCCCTCCTCCTGCTCCTTCTCCACCCTCCACTCCTTAGCTCTGGTATTAGCATTACAGTCTGATGCCACAGTTCAGAAAAGGGATTTGAGAAATTAACTTGGTACCTTTGGTCCTGGGCACGTTACAAAGCACTGCATGCATGTTCTGGCTGCCAGCATTCTTATAACAGGTTGTCTGCAGACATGGTGGCACTTGGGGGTCTGTAATGCCCCTTGTATTGGGCATGGCACCGCGCTGTTCCTGTACAACATAGGCAGAGTTCCAAACAAGGAATGGGTATCTACTTGGATTAGGAGTTTCTCAGTGACAGTCTTAGTAATATGCAGTCCTGCCATTCTTGTGCTTCTTGTCATTCAAACCAGTTGACTGTGTTTCAGCAAGTGAAATACTTTACTTGCTGCAGCTGATCAGACCTGCTGCTGAAGTCATACTTCAGTGAATGTAAATCAAATGCACTCTATCTTTCTCAGCATCATTTTAACTACGTGTGAGATATTAATTATGGGTTGTCTTTTTCAGATCTATACTTCTGAATTACTTGTTGCTTTAGGAATTGAAAAACCAGCCACAGGAAGACAAAGGCTCTGCAGTGGCTTTTAGCCTCCCAGGACAAATCCCTGAGCTGACATCATCTGCAATTATGGTGCACAAATCCAACCACTCTGACATAAAGTAGTAAATTATTCATGGTTTGGCAGCTACCATAAATGAAGAGTGTGCTTTAAGAAACCTCAAAACTGCAAGACTTGTTTTGTCACCACAGACCTATTCGGCCAGTGGCCTATCTCTGAAAACAGTGCTTTGAATTATGGTGACAGAGCTCTAGGGTAGATGTATGTGAAATAAATTATTTCCCCTTGATTTCATGGGGTTTTCTTGGCTGATATCTGTAGGCCCAAGGATTAAAATCTTTCTCAGATGGGACTGTGTAGTTTCTGTACCAAAGACCTTGCGTTTTCTACTGAAGCAAGGCTAAATGCCAGGTGATTGCAGCAGAAGATTTGGTGGAAGATTTGGTGGAAGGTGCAAGGTGGGAGGAGGGTGAACTAATACCTTGGACAAAGAAATTTCCTGTCTTGCTCTAACAAACCAGTGCTTGCTTCTGCGTGGGCCAGTGTTGGATTGAGTGGGGCAATAACCATGATAAATACAAGTCAGGATTGTAATTGAGATTTCTGAGCTATTGAGTTTTTAGGAGCCCAGGCGAGCAGTGCAAGTATATATAATTCCAGCTTCAGTTATATTTGGTGTTAAGAGAAAATGAACAATTCTTTTTCACCTGTTGGCTGGTCACATGAGAGGCCCAGTATGGGTTAGAAAGTCGAAGTTACCATAAGCAAGCAGCACAACTCACATTGGTGATCCTGGATTGCTTCACAGATAAGGAGGCTTCAGATCAGACTGAGACATTCCTGGGAGACAGAAGAGAAAGAAATATTCTTTGTCATCTTTTTTTTGTCCTTACGAGGATGAGGGATAAGCTGAGGCTGACCCAAAGTTGACAGAGCCATCAGTCTGGCTGGTTGTTAGGATATGATTATGGGTGGTGAGGAAACCCAGCACTGCAGCCTGCTGTAGCTCTTGTAGGTCATGATTTCTTCCAGGAGACATCAGTTTCTGCCTCACTATTGCATATCCTTAGTGCAGGTTGGATATAATTGTTCAATCCTAAAAGGCAATACCAGTTGTGTGGTAAAATGAATTTTCTTCTTGCTGTTTGTCCTATTTCTTATACATTTTTGCCATATACTGTTATCGTCACCATAATGAAAACGTATTTATTAACTGAGGAGCCCTGGGGAAAACTGGCCAGGCTATTGTCTCCTTTGTGGGAGGTGTGTCTTGTTACTCAGAGAAAACCCTTTTGCATCAATTACTCTATTGATTTACTTTGTTATTAAAGGCCTTTTTTACTCACAATCAGCCACATTATCTAGACATAAAGTAGAGGCTGGAATAAATTTTTCAGAAGGTGCGAAACTGCAAATGAACAAATACTCATGGATCTTCACAGCCAGCAGGGACCGTTATGAGCTTCTGGCTTGACCTCTTGTGTGGCTGAGGGCAGGGAATATGACCAACTAACTCATCTATATGGTATTAAAGAAATGTGCTCTTTGGAAACTGCATTTTAACTAGTCATTGCTCAGGGACTATGTGTTTATTAGATTGCCCTTATGCAAGCTGAAAATTCAGTTTCTCTCCCTCTTTTCCAGTTTCAGCCTTTAAATTTATTCCAGATCCATTTACCTGGCTGTGCTGGTGGCTCTGGGTAATGCCAGAGAGACCTCAGCAGTGAGACATGATGGTGTGTGCTCAGGCATCTGTTTGGATTGAACCCAACTTCTTGTCATGAGGAAGCCGGGGAACAGAGGGAGGAATTGCATGGTAAAGAATTAAATGTCCCTTGCTGAAATGAATACTGACAAAAGGGTTCGTTGAAATTATTTCTTCCTGCTAGTGAAGATGATGAAATGTGCAGTGATTGCCCACAAAAAATATCATTTGATTTTTCTGAGGCAATGTTGTGTTCTGTTCCTAATCCAAAGGGGATAACGGAGGGTCTGTTAGTGTCTGCAAGACATCATCTGGACTGAGATGAGTGTGGTCTGCCCATGCTCCTTGTCACTGAAACCATATGAATGTGATGTTGAGCTGGAACTAATAGGCTTCACTGCGAGGACAGGATATATCAGCACTGGCCAAATTTGCCAGTGCTGTCCACATAGCTTCCCTTGGCTCTGAGCAGAGCCTCAGTCTGCTTGCAAACTACTGAACACCGCATTGCCAAAAATTTTTCTTGAGACTGGAATGTTCTTCTTCCATCTGTGACCTGACTAGCTAATAGCATATTTTAGGATTTTGCACAATGGCTGAGTACAAAGAGGAACCTTTTCAAGGAAGAGGGCAATGCTTCTAAAGCAAAGGGCTGGGAAAGGTGTCTTGGAAAGGGCCAGGAAAGGATCAATGAAGCCATTTTCATTAAAGCACCGTGGCACTTTTTTTTGGAAACTCTTTTCCATATAATCAGCCTAATGAATCTTAAGAACAAGTGATTTTTTTAGAAGTTGGAGAAGTGAAAACTGACCAGGTAAGATTTAACTTTTTTGTTTGGCACCATGAAATGCCCGTCACAGCTATTCTTGAAATGCAATAGACTTCAAAAGGAATCATACAATAATCGATGTCTCCTGAGAGGAGTATCCACCAAAGGATAGATACTGACTTGAGAGAATGAGATTTATGCATATTAAAATACATCTGGGTGATGATGCACAGTGTATTAGAAGTTGGTAAAAAAAAAAAAAAGGCCAAATATTAGTTGTCCTTCCAATTAAACAGTGAGCCCATGTAAATGAGATGCATCTGCAAACTGAAAGTAAAGCTCTTTTTAGGCAGGTTTTTTGAATCTCTGCACCTTCACAAAAAGGTCATGCAAGGAGCGCTAAGTGCATTGCCTCCTAGCAGCTGTCCAGGAGACCCAAAGCACGAAAGCATCACCAGCTACAGCCTGGCAATTCCAACTTCCCCTGCAGAACAAAATCCCAATAAAACACTGAATTACAGGAAGTCAATAATTTTATCCAATTAGTCAGGATAAGTGGGCTGGTGCCAATCTGGTATCTCACACTCGAGTGGGATAGACACAGCTGCAGTGGGATGCCGGTGACAATTTTTCCTCTAGCAATCTGGGATAAACATAAATCAGCTTATAAGCATCATGTTTCCAGGGAAATTGGTAGTCCCTTACCATGCAATTCAAAAGAAATGATTTTGAATCTTTCTCCATCTGCTCGTATTTGAGTCAGAGTGATTGTTCAAAGGTGGAAAGCTTGGAGATGAAGCACTCAGATTCCTCTTCACTTTCTGGAGCTGTCAGTCAGCATTAGCACGTTGCTGGCATAACCCTGTGGCCCAGAGTCTGTGCTTTTCCCCCGCCTTCATCATCAGTGGATGTGGGAGGAAGGCCTGCAGTTGGGTTAGTTCTCCTCCAGGACTTTGTCACCAGCATGCTGCTGGAAAATGGCCATCAAAGGAGCCCCGCTTCCTGCAGTTCACAGCATGTCTTGGAGAGCAGAAATGTGTTCAGTCCCGAACACTGGAGGAGGGAAACACATTTTCTGAACATGCTGGTGAGCTGATGGAAATACATACATGAATACTTCATCTGAGGTAGGACTGGAGGGATTCACCCCTGCATGCCTACGGATCGTTTCAATGGTGCTTGCACTTCTGTGGGCTATTTTGCATTAAAACATAACAAAACACTCCAGAATTCTAAAAAGAAAAGACCAAATCAGATGTTTAGTTCAGTAGTTATTACTGCTATATTTATAGCTACCCAGTGCCATGGACTGCCAGCTGTTGAGGAAGAAATTGTGCCTGTAGAAAAAAATTGTGAAGAGGCATTTGCGATGATGCCCATCACTGTTAAATGGTCTGAGTTAAAGGAGAGGGGCACAAGTTTTTGTGGAGGGAACTGTGTGGTAAGGCAAACAGAGAAGATGTGGGGAATCCAGCAATGCTTACCAAACAGCGTCAGCAAACGTGAAAAGTTTGATAACTCCCATCGTTTTTTTCCCCTTGCTCCTGGTGTGTGCAACAACCAGCGCACTCTGCAGTGTCTCCTGTGAGGGACACTAGAGTGGGCCTTAGCAAGCACTGGAGTGGTGATGGCAGAAATGTGTGCTGCTGGTTGACATCCACTCCTGGGCCTTTCCTACCGTAAGAGAGATACCTGAATCAGTTTATATTTTAAGCCTGACGTTCTTGCCCTGTGTCTTACTATCTGCAAAAGGTTTGGCATGCTCAACATACTGTGAAAAAGACACATCACTGAACCATAATCACTGCAGCAGTTGTTGCATATTAAGCATGTATATAAAAGAAAAACATGTATCATGTTAGTGCTGTCATTGCATAGATGCATATGCTGCAAACAGCAGCTTCGAAGCTTTTAGCATTTGTTTTCAGCACCTAAAATTCAGTGATGTTTGTGCTTCAAAACATGGAAGGATAGTGTGGATAAGACAAGGTGCCTTAGAGCACTGAAAGTTAGGTCTGGGAGGTATTTCTGGCACATGATCTAAAGTAAGGTGATTTTTTTTGCTCCAAATAGTTTATGTTGTGCATGGATAGAGTAAGTCAGTTCCTAGTACAGCTACTGCTTCTCCCTCCCTTCCAAGAAATCCAATTTTTGTTTTAAAAATGTACATCTAATTAAAGGACATGTAATTCAGCAGAAAGTCTTTTAAATGCATAACTGATTATCTACTTCCTGTAATTGCTGGTTTGTATATTGAAACTTAGATTGAGTTGGCAGACAATAAAAGATTATTTTTTAATTAGATATACTCATCCCTATCATTTGGGAATAGAGGATATTTTCCACCACTGCTATTCTTCCTATCCAGCAACACACGCTAATCTCTTGCTTGCTATCAATGTCATTTTTTCCAAATGAGAGAGAAACAGAAGCCTGCCTCTCTTGCAGAAGCAGCATGGCTAGGCTGTATTTGTCATTTCCAACAATGTGGTGATAGTGGGATGTATATACATGCATTCAATGGTGCAGAGCAAGCCTAAGTACCAGAGCTAGTTTAAAGTACTGAGATTCACTTGCAATCCCGAAGTATTTTTCGTGTTCATTCTTCATTAGAAATTCTGCTTTTGCATCAGAAAAAATGTAAACACAGAATTATGACCCCCAAACTGTTTTTTTATGGACTCCCCAAATCATTTTTCTTTCCTTGTGACAAATGAAGCAATTGTTTGCTGTCTTAAAAGGCATCTCCTGCAACCTCTTGCCCTGCAAACTCCATCTGAAATGACAGCATCTCTGGAGGGCTTTCTCTGCATGATAAACTGAGTTGCAGCCTACGTTTGGTTTAACACACGCTGTCTCAGAGGTATCGGAGTGTTTGGAGCTCTCTGGTAGTACCATGGCTGCAAAATAGGGCATCTAGCTAGTGGCTTGAGAGTAAGCTGTATCCAGAGCAAGGGCTCTCAGTTTGCAATTCCTTTCTCATTTGGGGACCACATTTCAAAGCCAGAGATAGGGTCCCCACATCTCTCCAACTCAGCTTGCTCTCCTCCACCCACAGCTGCTCTGTGGTCATGTGGGAGCCAGAACAACTGATTACATGGCAGTGTAAGGGGTGGTTCTATGTGTATTTTTAGCTGTACTTTTCAAGTCATTCAGAAGAGGAGGTGGCGGAAGCACTGGCCTCCATTATCAGGTCCTCTCAAGAAACTAGTGTGAACCCATGTGTGTTAGCATCACCACTCCTCGCTTCACATCTCTAGTTAGAAAAGGAAGCCTTGTGATCTGGGGCAAGGCTGTATCTAACTGAAACTACACTGAATTTTGTTTGCCCCTAATTCTACTTTGCCTTCTCCTTCCCGCACCTGCAGTCTCCTCAGCTTCCTCCTTCAGACCTTGCACTGTCACAGCTCTGCTTGTTCAGTGCCTGCTCATACCATCCATCATTGCTTTCCTCTTGACTACTGTAAATCTCCTTCTATTGCATTTTTCCCCGTGGGTCCCTCTCTAAACAAAAGGGATGTGATTCTTCTCTCCGTCCTACTGGCTTTGACCTGTTGTAGTTTGCCATGACATTATTCATGATTTAAACGAGGCTAAGCAAGAGAAGAATAGTGCACTGAGATTTTCATTATGCTGAAGCTGTGCTATTCTCTTCATGCAGGCTATGGTACTATATCACCCTGTCCCTTCACTGCTTTCAAAGGCTTCCTTTCCTTACCATCAAGCTCAGCAGAATATGAAGGACTTTCAGAGCTTGTTTTTGAACTCTCCTCACCCTGCTTCTCTGATCTCACATCCACTCCCACACACATTTATTTGCCTGTTCTAGTCTGGATATCTCCTGTGGCTGCCCGGCTCTGAGCATCTGGGTATCTGTTCTCATTTATGCCTCCCATTCCTGACGCATCAAGCTCCTGAGTCACTTCCCCTCTCCCAGTCTCACCTTTGTGGCTCCCTTCATTCTCCCAGCTGGTGAGCAGGCTGTCCCACTGCAATGTCTTCTTCCTCTTCAGGACAGGGATGGTAGGTCCATGCCTTGCTTGCTCCATGTTGAGTTAAGGAGAAGCCTCTTTTTCTTATGATTGGAGGTGTTTTTTTGGTGTTTTTTTTGGTAGGGTAGCTCTGTGAAATGGGATTTGGGTTTCTGGTTGACAGCAAATTACATCTGAGTCAGCAGTGTGCCCTGGCAGCCAAAAGGGCCCATGGTACTGAGCTGCTGAAGCTCAGAGAGTGTTGGGACACTGCTCTCAGACATAGGGTTTGGATTTTGGATGGTGCTGTTTTGAGCCAGGGGTCGAACTTAATCCTTGTGGATTCCTTTCCAACAGTGGATGTCCTGTGATTCTGTGATATTCTGACTCTGCGTGTGTGGGTGAACCCAGCCCTGGTCTCCTCCATTGGTCTCTTTCTTCAGGACAGGTGCTGTGCTGTTACATTATGTAGGCTCTGTAGCAGGACTCCCCACTCCAGCATCCTCCATCCAGGGCTGCTTCCCACCTCCTTGCTGCCCCAAAGGGCACACGCTTGGCAGGGTGCCTGAAGAAGGTTATGAGGTGTCTGCTGAAGGCATGTGTGGCTATCTGCTCCTGGACATGTCATGACCATGGGGTGCCTCTGCCTGCAGGTCTTGCTTTACCTGCTGTGCCCCGTGGTGTTGTTTAGCTAGTGTTGGCAGCACGTGGGTATTCCAGGATCAGCTGGCAACTAGGGACCTTTCTGTGATTAAACACTGCTAATAAAGCTTTGTCAAAGCTGATGTTTTTCAGGCTGCATTTTAATGCCATTGATTTGGGATTTATGCTCCTGTGATGGGATCCTCACGTGTGTAGGCGGAGGCAGCTCGTTCCTTTCCTTCAGTAATTGCTCAGCTGCCCTTTATGTGGAGAAGAGAAAGTGAGAGGTGGTGAGCAGCTGAGTAACCTCTAGCTGCTACTGCATCTTCAGGAGGCCTTTCCGTCTGGCAGGTGTAACCTTTGGAGAAGACATATGCTATCATTACTCTTCCTTTCCACCCACCAAGCTACAACTGAGGTGATATGTGATTGGATGGTTTGCAGAGGAACCTCGAGGCAGGGCTGCTTGAAATATCTGGGTATCAAATATACTGATCAGCTCTATAAAGCTTCCTTTCTATCAGGGAACATATACATCCCTAATGCTGGAGCAGATTCTGTGCAACCTTTTGCCTTTGCAGTTGGTCCTTGCAATGCCTTGCAGCTTGATATGGTACTCATAAGTTTGTGGTTACCTAGAGAGTAAGAAAGACTAATATTTTATTTTTTTTTTAGATGTGCCACCCTTCCAAAAGTTTGGATAGCACTGACTTAGAGTGACCTGAGAGAAGCTGTGCCTTATTCTGAACTTTGATAGTTTGTGTGAGGCTGATAGGTGACAGGAGAGCACACTGACCACATACCACTCACTTGTGCCTAGTGTGCTCTTTACAACACCTTTGTGAGAAGGGTTGGCTGCAGAACATGATCAGAGGGGAAATGGTTAGAGCTTTATGCCCCATTTACACAAAGAATACTGACCTTGGGATACGTGTGACTGCAGACCCAGTTGTCTTCTATGGGAGTGAGTATGGCTATTGTACATTGTGGGCAAGCACACTCTTCCACCAAAGAATTTGAAGTTAAGCAATTTGCTACCTCTCTCTGGGATTTCAGAGGCTCTGTCTGCTCAGACAGAGTAAAAATTTCAGACACATTCCCTGCATGTGCTCGTATAAGCTGTAGAGCACAAGGTATGCCCAGCACTTCCAGAAGCCATGGGCCTTTGGTCTGTACACTGGACAGATTGTCTGTATGTGCACAATAAATGCCATGTGTTTCCATCCACAGACCATCTGTGAAACATAGGCACAGTATGTCTGATGCTTCCGGAAAACCTGGGACAGAAATATGGCATCCCTATGGCTGATGCTCTGCTATGTATCAGAGACCAGAATTTTCAAAGGACTTTAGGCTTTCAGCTGCTGCTGATTTCAGCATATCTTCCAGAGAAGGTACTGTGCAGCGCTTGGCCTCCATGATTGGGACATTTGGTAGGACAGATGTTGCATGTGAAGCTCATAAGGTGACAAAATTCTTTATCGGGAGGCTCTTTGAAGACAGGGGTGCAACTTGGAAGTCTACACAGCACAGCTGGGGCCAGGGGGAAATTTTATTATGATTTCAATGTGATGAAAGGGCTGTGTGATGCTTAATGGGACTCTCCAGAGGAAAAAAAAATGCACCTACTGGCATTGATGGCTGTTTTATTTTGTCACTTATTAACCGCTCTTGAAATAACAGACTATTGTAAAAGTATCACTGTTTTCCTCTCCGATGGATACCTGATTCATATCTCGTGAGCTGTGCATGCCCTGCCAAATGAGTGATGTGTTTCCCAGCTGATAGCTAAATAACTCCTCAAGTGACTTACTGTCTCGCTTAGTAGCTCTGGTAGACTAGATCTCCACCTGATGTGCCATGCAGAACAAAATTTACTTAATTTTGCTCTAATTTAGAAAGGTATTTGCATAAAAGCTCAGCAGTGAGAAATTGCCCAGAGGCTTTTCTCTTGCATTTTCCCTATGGGAAGATTCGCATTTTAAGCTCTCCCAAACTAAAAGGTCATCCCATTTATTCCGAGCCTTTCTGGAGACTAACCTATAGCCAATATTTATACAGGAGAACATTCTCATTAGCCGACTTCTGCTGTTTCTCAAGACTATTTGGAAGATTCTTCAAATGTGCAATTCTCCCATATGAAAGAATGAATCAAAGGGAGATTTTTGGAGAGGAGCTAAACACAGGTATAGAGAGGTGACAGTGCCCATTGACCCACCGGCGCTTTACTGCCTCTGGAATTGGGATAGGTGTCTGGGAACAATTCAGCAGTATTTCACATCTAGTTCACCTTAAACTCCTTTCTTAGCTCACCTAATTCTCCTCATCTCCCATTCCATTTCCTTTTCTCTGGACCCTCCTACCTGCCAACTCTGATTCGTTATGCTGGCTCACAGTAGCTGCAATCCCAAGAATCCAGAGACACTACTGAAAGCATTAAGCTATCTGTGCTTAGCTTCTCTCTCAGATGTGGTCCTTCCCATCCTTTTGTTATCATCAGCCATCCCGCCATTCCTTGTCACTGGTATCTTTGCTGAAAAATCATTGTAAGATGTCCATTTAATTCTGGGGCAGGAATCTTTGTGTCTTTAAGCTCTTGCTTACCTGCCCCACATCTTTCCCTATTGTTTATTTTATTCATAGGTCCGAGCTGCACATTTCTGTGCAGCTTTTGTATCTCTTGCAAGACCTCATTCTGTTTAACTTCTGGCATTTCTCATTTTAGAATTGAGCCTCTTGACCTCTAAAGTACTGTTCCCTTTGCTGAGCTGTCTTTTTTTTCCATTCTTTGCTGGCTCTTGGTTGATTGCTATTATCCTTTGTTGAGGTAGCTTACTCACTCACTCAAATTTAGAGTAATTTTTACAGGCTTTGGTTTTCCCGACTTGGGAGTTGTGCTGGAGGTAGTTTCTATGCTTTTGGCTGAAATCTCAGGCTTTTCCCACATTCAGGACTTGCAGTTCTTTAGTCCAGTGGAGTTCACTAATTATTTCCCTTAATTTCTCAAATTTTGCCCATTTGAAATGTAGAACCTTAATTACAGACCTCTTTTTGTTTACTGTTCCATTTAAATTAAACTGAATCAACTTGTGATCACTCAGTCAAAGGTTATTTTCTTTGATCACTTCTCCTATAATGTGCTTGCTATTTACCAAAATGAAACCTTAAATAGCCTTGGTGGTTCAGCACACTTTGGTGGATTAATTTGTTGGCAATTACATCTAAGACTGTCTGGGTCATGCTGCAAATAGTAGCTTCTGTATCTGTGTGAAACTGTATTTATTTATCTCAAATTTAGTTCCTTAATGACGTGGTACATCATCTGTGATGTTGATAAAGAAGCAAATCAAATGTTAAAAAGCCTGGAAAGGAACAGAGAACAGAGCATTTTTTATGTGACTTTGTAACTCTTCAGTGCTATGTGCGTTTCTGGTACACCTCATCTCTTAAAAGATACAGCATAAATGGAAAATGTTCAGAGATGGGCAGGAGTGGAATGTGGAAGAGCTCTTTTTTGAGGAAAAACTGGTGAGAATAAAAGTTGTCAAGCTGGGGAATGGATAAATGAAGGTATCTCTACTGGTGGGCAGGATAACAAAGATGGTAAATAAGGAAAAGTTGTTCACAGGAAGAACAGATTATGATGTCTCCTAAATGGTTCCCACGTCACAGGCAGGGATAACACAGGAAGATTAGTAGCAATTTATATTTGGTTTTCCTTTCTTTGAATACTTGTGCAGGCCAGGGCAGCATTCAGCTCTGCATCCTATGTGCTTGCCATTTTGCTTAATTTCCAGGCACCTTTTCAGATGGAAGCTTTTCAGTGCTTTCTCCATGCTCTGGTAAGCAGCAGGTCACAGTGAAATGCCATAGAAGCATACACCTCTGCCAGTGTTGTCTAAGGAATAAAGGTAGGTAAGGTCAACCAATTAAGGAAGTGTGACTGGGTCATAAATATGTCCGAGATAATGGTCTTGCATATGGTATAGCTGTGCAACTGTGTTCCTAGGGGGCAGAAATCCTGTGACAAGACCACTGGGCTCTGCTACCAAACTTCATCCTGTTCTGTCTACCTCTTCATTCACAAAAGGTGCTGCCAAAGCTGAGTTCACAACATGCAAACCCCCAACAGCTGCCTGATGTTCTTTTAATCTTTCACATATGCTGCATTCAGCCTCCTCACGGTTACAAAAAACACACGCTACAGTTTTTTAAATCCTGAAGCTTCCCACGAGGTCTCTGTTTTGACTTACGTCCCCCCCTCCAAAGCAGAGGTAACAGGCACTTTGCCACTGCCAGATGTGCTCAAGCAATGGCTATGAGTTTGAATGACTGGAGTCTTCTACCCTGCTCTTGGTAGCTAGATGGTAAAAGATACAGATCTGTACTGGGGAGAGCAATCCATTTTCCCTGGGTTGTTTCATTCCTCAACCTTTTGTCTTATCTGCTAAGGTTCTGAGTTCCTCAGGCAAACTTTCTCTGCGCTGTTTGTTCCGAGCCAACAACAGTGAGATCATAGCCTGGCCCCTAAGCACCGCTGTAACGCTGGGATGGATGATCCTATTTTTAACTGCACATACCATACTGGTGCACTCTCACTTTGACGCTTCCAGACCAGCCACATGCGCATCATTCTGATGATTGATTTTTTTGTGGTTGCTTTGAAAAACGTCAGTTTACTACAGATTTAGTATGAATAGGAACATAAAGAAGCAGTGTTCCTATTTTGTCTCTCATGCAATAATCTCCTTTGGATATTTTCCAAGCTTCCTTCTTCCCTAGCATTTGGTATTGGTGTTTTTGTCCCTAAAAATCTTTGATTGTTGCCCCTACATTAGTCTGCCTTTAGAGCATCTTCAATTAAAGCTCATCAAAAGTTAATACTTCTTTTTATTAACTCATGGATACATTTACTTTAACAAATGCTTTTAAATTTCTTCCTGTTTCTTCACTACTCAGGCTTCCTATTTTTTCATTAATACATTCTACATTAAATCTTTATAATCTTCTTCACCTTCATTCTGTGCCAGTCTGTGACTGATTATTTCAAAGCCAGGACTGGAATTCTTCATTTTTTCTCCAGCATTTCAGACTACTTTTCCTGCCACCTTTATTCTGACTCTGTGTCAGAGTTGTTTTGTCCTTTTGTTTGTCCTCGCAATCTCAGGAAATAGTCCCTTGATTTTTCCCCATGAGAGGGTCACCAGCAGCTTGTTGTCTCCTTGCAGCTTACCAATTCCTGACTCATTTAATGATCCAGAGCCTGGTTAATAGAGTGACTCACCAAAATATTTCACATCTCTTTGTATCGGTTGAAAGCACCCTTTTGCATCAGCATGCATTTATACATAAATATGTATGTGCCATCCTGCTAACTTAGGGTTCTATTTACCTGCTCATGTGTCTGTCTATCACTGTTCTCAATGGAAATTACATCAATGTCTTTCCTTTACTTTGAAGCGATTTCTAGACAGCTACTTATCAAAGAATATTAACATTGATGGCAGATCTATTTCCCCATTCCTGCAATCAGCAATTCTACCCATTGAAACTGTTTTTATAGACCCGTGACTGATGCAACAAAAAGAGAAAATTGTATCTGGGAATGTGGTCATACTTCATGAACCAGAGGGCAGTAGGACCAAGTACAAGGGACTAAACAGGTGTGGTATTCCACTGTGCATGCAGGGAGAGAAGAATTTAACTCCATCAAATTTAGTTAGCTATTATCTTCAGCAAGGCAAAGAGCCTTGCAGGATTCTCCCATAAGCAGGTATCCTGAGAGCTGATCCTGACAAAAAGCTATGTAAGCTGCGGTAGTTTTAAATGCAGAGCTTTATTCCTTCTGTTCCCCTCTTTACTTTGTCATGTCTTTGCTTTATACCTTCTGAAGTTTAGCATCTGTCAGGATTTTTGGACTGGACATTTTTATCGTTGTTGATCAGCAGAATTACTGTGCACTGTAAGTTACAATTATTTAACAAGTCCTACTTATGCTATCTGGTTTTGGGCATCTAACATAGAGGGCTAAATTGTCGAGGGCCCCTTTTCCTTCACAGAGATTAATCTGTCCTGTTCCATGAAAAAGCTCACCCAGATATCATTCTTGGGATATTGTAGGAAAGCTCTGTGATGAGCCTCCTGGAAAACGACACTGGGATTGAGTTTGCATGGGGGAAATAGTACTGTATTCTTGCCTTTTCTCATGGTTCCTGGAATGGGCAGGCACTAAATCAAGCTCAGCAGCAGAGCTGCTCTGCACACCAGTGCTCAGTGCTGCAGCTGGTATCAGTACAACCGTCACTGTGCTCTCGCTATAGCAATCCTTTCATATGATACATGAGATGTTCCTGGCCTGAATTCAAAGGGCAAAGGGGAGAAGGATAACAGTACACACTCTGGCTTTTGAGCATTTTGTTTAGTGGAACATCCTTTTAACCATTCAGCAGTGTATGCTGCTGGGTTAAGGGAAAGTCATTAGTGTTGTCCTTGGTAAGTGGATCAAGTAGTAGTGCCATACGTTCTGATGAAATGAAATGCAGTCACTGTCTAGAAGCCTTTTCATATGGAAAATCCCAAACTAGGGTCATATTTGCGTGCTTTGCTTTACCCTGGGGTTATGCACCATTGCTTCTTTGCCACTATCACTAAAGTACCTAAGTGTACTGTTTGCACCTGTACAAATCAGAGACATAGGCGATCACAGGAAACACTTCCTACTAAAATAAGTATCTTCACTGCCTTGTTTTAAAGCAAAGTCTGTATATTCCCTTCCTCATGGAGTCAGAGCTGTGTGCCACCTCTCCTTGTTCTGGGGATTTCCTTATTATGACTTCACCTCCACAGCCTCAGATATTCCCCAAAGAGCACCGCTGTGCCCCCACACCCAGCTGCTGAGGCACAGAGCACACTGAGAGGTGTGAAGCCCTGCCAGCTCTGTGAAGCCATCATCAAGACAGCAAAAATTAAACAAATGGCAAATTAGTAGCATTGGACCCTGGTGTGCTCTTCACAAGAGGCTCAATTCTGTGTTGGCTCACATCTTAATCCACCCCAGCTGACACGCATCAAGCATAAATCAGCAGAGGGCCTGGCCCCTGTACTGCGCAAACATTAACTAATTAATCCGCCTTATAGCCATTGGAGGCTGCAAAGGAGTTATTATTGTACTTCTCTTCACAGACTGTGCAACTGAAGCAGAGTGGATAAATGATTAAAGGACACAAATATGATTATCTAAACTCGGGTGCAGAAGGACTCCTGGATATTTCTAGAGCACACTTAACCTGTATTTTTTCTTCTTTTTTTTTTTAAGCAGTCTCAACTGAAGAATGAGCAGGAGGAGCTTGGAGACAAGATCCAGGGCCTATCCTCATCTCTGTTACACTTATAAATCTGGAGAAATTCCACTTGTTCCTTGAGGACACACAAGGGTTTTATTACAGCAGTGTTGAAAACTGGAATCTGGCACATCATGTTAACATAAAATGCAAGGGAAAAATACTCGGCAACAAGCAAAGGGCAATACGGAAAATAGGTTTGTTACAAGCAAATTGGATGTGTTTGTTTTCTTCTTTTTTTTCTTCTCCATTGATGCCATCCAGGCCTCTCCCATATATTCTCGAGGAAATTACTTCGTTATATCAGAAAAATATATTGAAAATGAAATCAGTGGTAGCACCAAATGTGCCCAGACATGACAAGACTTAAGTAACAACAGCAGAATTCTATCTCCTTTCCTGTTTGTTCCATGTTAACTTATGGAGATTGGTGCTGACTTTCTGGAATGGCTGCAGCAAGCTGTAAATGATGTATGAAAATGAAATGAAAATTCTCTGCCCAAGCCACTGTGCACAGCAAGTGCTGCTGAACTGAATTAATAGCTATTTGCTCCTGTTTGCTCTGACATGGGATGGAGCCAGAGAAGCCAGTAGCAAAGAAATCGGAGCACCCATCCACAGGTATCCTGTACAGGACTCCTGCTGATCCTTTGCTCCAGCGGCGGAGTCCTTTCAGAGAGGTGAAAAGGAGGAGACACAAATGTTTTCAGCCCTTCCTGGAAAAGCCCAAGGGGTTCACTCACAGAATCATAAAATATCCCAAGTTGGAAGAGACCCTTAAGGATCAGCAAGTCCAACTCCTGGCTCCACACAGGACCGCCCAGAAATCAGGCCCTATGTCTGAGAGCTTTATCCAGACGCTTCTTGAACTCTGGCAAGATTGGTGGTGCCATGACTGTTGCCCTGGGGAGGCTGTTCCAGTTCCTGACCACCCGAAGTAACAAGTTAGGTAGCAGTGACATCTACTCAGGCCCTCCTTTTTCAATCTCTGTTTCCTGTCTTTTGTTTACTTACCTCTTCCCCATTTTTATCCAACTGTATCTGTGTTGCAACATCACCACCCCTGGGCATTAGGGCTGTGCAGGTGAAAGAGGGTAATGGGTGTAATTAAGCAAGCACATGTGTGTGGGTACAATTAGCACCTGGTGATTATGTCGGTGAGGTGATGGGCATGGTGATGAAGGACATTTCTGGTGACCTAGTTACTAAATGCTCTCTGGTAGTCATGCTACAGTGCAAAACTGCAAACAGTGATTATTAATACCATTAAAAATTCATGCAAGCTCAGGTTCTGCATGTGAGTGCTCTCTGTGGAGGTAAAGAGGGCACTACAGCAAGCATGGAAAACCAATGTCCAGGTTAACAGTGCACTTGCTGCAAGGTGCCCCTTGGAGTTTTGGGCTTGACCCACCCCTGTGCTGAATCCAGCAGCATCCCATCTCAGCACCCCTCCCCTCCTGGATGTTCACTATGTAGCTAGCCCTCTGATCCCTCCCTTGTTCATTTTTGCGTGGGTAATATGTGCAAGTGCAAACTAAAAACAACAGAAATTAAAAAATAATACAAATTAAGCAAATGCCCCTTTGTGTGATACTCCTTCACAGCCAAGAAGCAAAGGGAGATGGGATTTAATTTAGGCCAGTCCTCTGCTGCATTTCAGATAAAGCATTTTAATCTAGTCGTAGGTTGATAAAAATACCCCTCTCTGATCCTGCAGGCAACTTTTTCTGCCAATTTTCTTTCCAGGGAGGAAGAGAGGAGGAAATATAATTGAAAGAACACTGCCGCATAGAAAATGACACTGACGGAGTAATGCACTTTGGAACGGTGTGCTCTGCCAGCTCCTTGTTTTCTACTATTTTTTCCTCTTTTTACTTCAGAAATTTCCAGCTATTGGTAATCATCAGTATGATTAGCTCCTTTTTTTTTTTCTTTTTCTTTTTTTTTTTATTCCCTGAGCTTCAGCCAGATAGAAGTCTTTTAAATACAGAATGATGTCTCTTTTCGGGAGTCTCATTCCAACTTTCACAGTACAGCTTGTTCTCTTTCACCCCAAGCTGAGATGTTTTAGGGTTAATTTATTCATCTAATTGTTGGATGCACATGTGGTATTGCAGTCCGCAGTGATTTTATGGACTTAAGGCTATGGTAATGACTTAATAAACATGCATGTGTACATGATTTGAAGGCAATATATTCTCTTGAATGTAGTATTTCAGAAAAGACAGCATGAAAGGGTGGCCAGAGGCATATCTCAGTAGAGGTGTGAAATGCTGAGCTTTTAGTATTTTTTCCAAATTAAGGACTCTGTTTAGAAAAGGTATTACCTGTCCAGTTTCCTGACAGTCTGTGAGCATTTGAATAATCAAACAACAGCAAAAAGACTTTTTGGGGTCCCTTTGCCTCTATGCTGTTCTTTTGAGCCCTTCTCTACCTTCTTAGTATTGGTGTGTGCTTATCCACAGGAAAGCATGGCTGAACTGAATGAAGAAAAGGAATGGGATAAGTTTGATGGACAGCATTCAGAAGATGCATATTAAAAATCTGTGATGCTGCTGCTGAGAGAGTGAAGGGGGTGGGGTGGAAAGGACAAGTTTCAGGGGCTGGTGAACTAAGCTACACCAGCTTAAACAAAACCCAACACAAAAGCACCTCTGTTAACATGCACTCATTTAACGCTAAGAGGAGGGCAGATTGGACTTTGTAGCTGATGGGCAACCTGTTACTCTTGAAAGTTAAAATGATTTTTCATTGTCCCATTGACAATTACTAAGTCTGATGGTCCGGATGCAAATTCCCCTTTGGGAAGTGCCCAAATGGCACTGCCCCTATAAGAAGGTGCATTTTTCCTGCAGCTGGATGGGAGACAAAGTTTTTGAACTTAGAAATTTAGAATTAGATCTTCAGCTCAATTTGGAATAAAACTTGGCTCAGGTTTTAAGCAGAACCTCGGTCTGGATACGGGAGGCTCAGCTAAACACTGGGGTTTCACCTGTGCTTTGTGTCTCTGCTTCCTTCAAGCTGTAACCCGAAAATGGCACACTGCATAATCTTGCCATCACTTGAGATGTAAAAATCCTCTTTGATCAGCCATGGTGAAGCAAGCTTCTGCTCAGAGGCTTTTTTTGGCCTTCACTGGTCTAGTCCCCCAGTGGGATGCCTGTGAATCGCTCAGCAGGCTTTGGATTTGATGTTTATTGATCCTCAGCCCGCTCAGGGACTGGTCTGGGAGATAGGCCGGTGTGGGCTGTGAAGGTAGATGTGAGGAAGTCTTGGGATCTTCAGGAAAACTCATGGTTCATGGGAAGGACCATCCCAGGGTCCCGCTGCCCTCAACTTTGCTCTATGCATTTCTCCACCCAACTCCACCCTTGAACGTTCACTATGCTGAAGGAGAATTTTTTTTCTTTGTCTTTCCTTCTGCCCAAACTATGCCATTTTCTCTCCAAAAAGATGATACTTTTTAGAGGAAGGGCTGATGAAAGACGGCTCATGAATTTTTCGCTTATTCTGCCATGACTTTGAGGCACCGATGAGGTATTCCTCACTGCCCCCTTCACTTCCATTTACTGTTGGCAAAATAAGCCAAGTTTAACAAATCTTTCCTTTAAAACAAGGAGCTAAAATTGAAAGTTCAGACACCAACTTGTGACCCCTTTGAAACCCGTGTTGTTTATAGCTGTTGGTTGCCTTGGCAAGGGCAGCACCACTCTCCTACTTGCTTGATCCAGAGGCAATAGTGATGTTATCATGACTTTCAGTTGGTTTTATTTGGTCTGGCAGAAGGTGTGATGTAGTAGTCTCCCACTTTTGCATTTGCTGCCCTGCGTACTTAACGAGCAGGAGCAGTGTCTGTGCTGTCCCTGCAGACCAGCCATAAGTCTTACTTAACAGGTGCTCAGCAGTGCTGGCAGCTTAAGGGTAATATCCGACAGGCACTGCCCTTGGCATGCAGCACCGTGCCTTCATTCAGACTGCAGTGCCTGTGCTTCTCGCTGCTTCCTAGCCTCATTATTTTTCATTTTGCTGCTGCTAGTTTTGCTAGTAAGATCCCATTTGTCAAAACTGCTTTATCGAAACAGGGAAAAGATTGGGTTAGGGGATTGTGGTGCAGTTTCTCAAAGGATGAAGTTACTTCCATAGCACAAGATCACATCAGCAAAGAACTGAAGGTGACTGCAAGCACATTCAGGTGAATACCATTCTTTATTTGTACGTACAAACAAGATGAAGCTATTCCTCTTTGCCCTCTTGGGAGGTGCTATTTAAATGAGGAAAAGGCAGATCTTTCTTCAAAGAGCGTACAAGCTAACCAAACAAGGCAAGGACAGGAGAAAATAAATATTACCCTGACTCCTGAGATCAAATGAAGGCTGGAAGATGCTTAATGATTTGCCTGAGGTGATGTAAGTAGTCCACAGAAGAGTAGAGGTAGGAACTGAACCCAGAGCCTCTGACCTGGTGAGCAGTGTCCTCTGAGACGGCGTGTAGTCAGGAAAATGGCAACATCAGCAAACTCGAGCTTCTGCCTATGAACTCTGACACCTCAAGAAAAAGTGACAGCATAAAAAAATCTTTTTCCTGACAATATTTTCCTCATGTTACATCTATTATCCCCCCCCCCCCACACACACAATAAAACTTCCTGAGGAGGGTGAATGGAGAGGAGATGCAGGACTCCTCTTTTTGGTAACTAATGACAGGACATGTGGGAATGGCACAAAGCTGTGCCAGGGCAGGTTCAGACTAGACATAAGGAAAAAATTCTTTACTGCAGGGGTGGTCAAACACTGGAACAGGCTTCCGAATGAGGTTGTTGGTGCCCACTGCCCCTCAGTGTTCAAGAGACATTTGGTCAGTGCCTTCAATCATATGCTTTAACTTTTGGTTAGCAATGAAGTGGTCAGGCACTTGGACTTTGAAGGTCCCTTCCAACTAAACTATTCTGTCCTATCCTGTCCTGTCCTATCCTATTCTGAATTTTAGGAGGAATTTTTTCACACAGAGGGTGATGACGCACTGGGACAGGTTGCCCAAGGAGATTGTGGATGCCCCATCCCTGGACGCATTCAAGGCCAGGCTGGATGTGGCTTTGGGCAGCCTGGTCTGGTGGTTGGCAGCCCTGCACACAGCATTGGGGTTGAAATGAGATGGTCATTGTGGTCCTTTTCAACCCAGGCCATTCTATGATTCTATGATGATTCTATGATTCTATGAAGTTCTTGAATGTTCCAGAATTCTGGATCTCAGAAACATTCAAGTTAAGAAATGGGAATATGCTGGCAGGACATTCTTCTGGTGAAGAATGAGGAGCTTTGTACTTTGTACAATATTTTTAAGATTGTCCCTTCCTTCATTATCATATTTTATATAGTTAAAAATAGGAATTATATTCATTGTGTTGGAATATAAGCTTGCAATACACTGTATAGTTATCAGGAAGACTGTTCTTAATTACCTGCAAAAAACATTTATTGTCTGATGTACTCCATGAATATTATCCCTTAATTAGCTGCCTTATTTCAGCTAAATTAAAGAAAGAAAGAACATTCACCATGAACACTTTTTTTTTTTAATTATTATTAGCACCAACTCTATCCTCTGCAATGGAAAAGAGAAATGAAAGTACTTTATTCTTTCACTGAGTTGAAGTGTAAGGTTTTGTTTTCTGATGAGTAAAGAGAACTTTGTTCTTAACTCTCTGCTTTTCTAAGAGCCACTCGAAGTAGAGCACAGGCTGGACTTTTTCCCCGTGGTTGTGAAGGCAGCTCCATTTCGAAGAAGGAAGTTCAGTAATTGCTGCCTGACAGACCTCCCTGTCAACTCTCTGGGATATCAGTGCTGGACTGTTTGCTGGGAAAACGTCTAAAGTCAACAGAGGGAGGTACTGGAAATAGCATTCAGATGGGCAGGGGATCTAGTGGATCAGATGGAAGCACATGAAAGAGTCATGCTGAAGCCGGGTAAGGAACCATTTAACAACTATGTAACTGTGCCTCCTTTTTGGCTACCAGAACTTCCCCGGAGCTTTGGCCTGCTAACCAGCAGTGAGCATGCCTGCTGCCGGTATATGCAAAGGTTTTTCTGTTGACTTACCCTTAGGTTAGGTGTGAAAACCTTGCCTTGAGGTTGAGGGTAATTACTACTGCATAGCAGAGACATGTGGGGCTGATTACTTTCGGGCTAGATAGGGAGAGAGGGTAGATGGTTCTCAGTTGGAAATAAAAATAGGAGGGATGCTTTGTTCTGGGAAGGTGGGTGCTTAGGCTGAGGCTTTTTCCAGACAGGGATTTTGGTCCCCAGAGCACAACAGAGGTAAAATTAGGTCCTGTAGGCCAAAACTGTAATGTCAACCAGCTGCTACCTAACTCTGCGGGTGTCTGGGTTCAGTATCTGTCTTTGACCTCTCAGGTCTCTAAATAACTGGTTCAGCGCTTCTGTGTGCCCTGTGCTGCCCTGCCTCAGTGATAAGTAGGATAAAGTTTAGGTTCCCTAACAAATGCTAAGTGCTGGACAGCAGCTCACGTGAGTGTATGAATGAAACACCAGCCAAGTTGAAACTGAATCCTGCCCCAGTAGAAGTGACTAAATACATTTTTTTGTCATTGTCCTCTTTTTTCTTTTTCATTTTGGTTTAGAGAGCTTTGCTTTTATACTTCCCCATAACACTTTTTATTTTTACTTTTTTTTTTGCAGTACTGTGCAGTAATCCTATGAGAATGATCATGGCTGTCTTCACTGATGTGGGAGAAGGGCAGAAGGAATGACTTCAGCCCTGCTTTAATTACTGATCTCACTAACTGCCCTCCAAACCAGCAGGGTTTTGCTCAGAGCTGTTTCTATAAGCCAGAATGCCCTTCTGTAACTGATTTACACCAGAAATGGTAATTGCTTCCTGACTCTGTGCTTAAGTATTTCTAAAACCCAACAGCATCTTATGCAGTTTCACCACACACTTCCTCCCCCCTACAAAGCTGGGCTTTCCCCACTTAGGAAAGTTCCTTCATTAGCTCTGTCTTAAAACACCTCCCTGATAGCAACACAAGCACAGCCTGTAGCTGGAATTGCTTGCCAAGCTGATATAGTCAGGACCAGAATGTCCATCCTTTTGTAGATTTCTTGAAATAACTGGGAAAATCCATGCAAGCAGGCTTAAAATGGCAGGACAGTGCATGAGCAAACACATGGGAGATGCTCCTGCTGAACTTGCCTAGTGCTGTTATGACCCACACTGATATGGTGCCAAAGGAGCAAACATAGAAGAAAAAAAAACCAGTGCACCAGAAAGTCACTTTCCTCTGGCAGTCCCCAAGCAAATGTGGCTCCGGCAAGGATAGAAGATAAAACGAACCCCTGTTTGTGGGTGCACTGTTGTGGAGGTGCTGGTGCTCTATAGGCACTTTATGAGTGATGTGACAGCTTCCCTGACTGAAGTAATTCCGAGTACTGTAACATGAGGTGTCAAGGCAGACAGCAGAAAACATTTCAATCCTTTTCATTAGAACAAAATGTTATTCTCTTGACGGCTTTCAAATGCATATTGTTTAGCTATTATGTGCTAACCTTGACTGCTATATTCCGAGCACAATAGCAGAGGGAACTTTCTGCTTTTTTGTTTGGTTAGTGATCATGGTAAGAGGATTTCTCTTTTGCAGGGTCAGTAAAATATTCTGTTACAAAGGAAGAAAAAAAAAGAAAGAAAGAAAATTAAAAGGATATATTTATGTTACGATAGCAGTGTCTGAGGTCTCCCTTTGTGTCTTATATGTCAGGTGGCTCCGATGGTTCCCCAGTATGGACTTTTACCCCAGTGGAGCTTGTACTTCTGGTAAAAGAAATCAAAGACTCTAAGTGTATCCTGCCTGGACTGCTCATATTGCTAGTGACAAGTGATGCTAAAGTGACTGCGCTGTCAGCTACTGGAAGCCTCAGGCAACGTGCAGCAGGTAAATGGTTAATTAAAACAATCCTTCAAGGATACCTTTAAAGGAACCTCCGTGGAGAGTTATTGATGGAAATGGCTGCTTCGTGTTTTCTCTCAGGGCTACATGCAGGGCTGGTTGCCTTAACTGCTTTTGACATTTCTTCTCTCTGACCATGAGGTTGCTGAGATGGGAAGATTAAGTTGCTCGTGGAAGAATGAAACCTGACACAGGTGAAAACCACAGGTAAAGATTTAGAAGTGTGTGAGCAATACTGGAAATCTGTTGAAGCCTGGGCTCTTTTTTAGAGTCAGCCTCACATCCTGGAGGATAGACGCTCTCACCTTTCTAAGCCTGTGCTTGCACAAAGGCCCAGCTGATTTTTTTTCCCCATTCTCCTGTCAATTTCCACATCTCATCTTTTCCTCATCTTTTTTTTTCTTCCCATCATTTAATTCTCCATTTTTGATCAGCAACCTCATTGTGTTCCTCTTAATAAGCAGCAATCCCCATCCCCATCCAAACCCTTCCTCACGACCTCCTTTCTCTTCCCATCCGTTCCTACCTTCTCCCTTGCCCAGCTCCCACTCCCATTTCCTCCTGCCACAAACTCCAACTCTGAGATTACCCTCACCCTCTGCCATCCCTTCCTCTCCAGTGCCTTCAGCTTTCCTCTCTCCGCAGTTTGATTTTCCTTCTTCCTCAGTGCCAGCACCTGACAGAGAAGGAGTTGCTGATTATATGTCTTCATTGTAATTAAACTGGGCCAGAGCCCATTCTCTGGCACTGAGAGCAAGTGGCACAGCCTGGCTCGCGTCCATACAGCTAAACTCTCTTCCTCCCATAACAGGATGGCTTTATCCTTTCTGCCTACTGGGAGCAGCCCTTGGCAAGTGCTGCTCCCTGAACCCTGCCCAGACACAGTCTCTGGGAGTACTCCCTAGGACAAGCCAAAACTGTGCCAGGGAGCATGCTAATAATTAAACACTATAGTCTGTGCTAGGTGCTGCTTAATTTACTCATAAAAATGCAGCTGAAAGAATGAGAGGGAAATGTCCTTGCTTTCAGTCCATGCCACAGCGATGGGGGTCAGGGAAAAGCTGACTCACACCCATTTTGCTCAGGCAAGGAGGGCAGGCTCTGAAATGTGAGCGTGAGCCTCTTGAGCTGGTTATCTTTCAAGCATAAACTTGGCTAAATATGGGCAAAGTTTTTTAATCTGGTGGGGGTGTGAGAAGCATGTCTTTGATTAAACTCCTGCCCTCCAGCTACTGCTGCCAAGCTCCTGCCCCCAACCATGAGCTTCCAAACAAGGGTTTCCTAAGGATTTTTAAATCTGAGTGAAAAACAAACGTATTTTTTCCTGCCTTTCCCCCCCTAGGTGTGGATTGCAGAATTCAGCTGAAAGAGAACACCCACGTGGGAAACTTCAGCTCCTTCAGTTAGCATTTAACAGAATCTGCAGCAGTCGAGAGCAGGGTCATCCTGCATGTAGGCAGCATAAAGAGCTTCAACAGTAAGTGGTAACACCTCTTTCTGCCACATGTAGGTGTGGGTACACATGCAGACCTTAGGACTGATGTTTGGCATAGCTCCTTTGACAAATAGTACTTATCTGAGGCCAAACCTCCATCCAAAGAAAGGCTCTAAGCTTCTGGGATGTGTTTGGGAATGACGTTTTGAACTGGGTTACGGTGACAGTGTGTGAAAGGAGGCTTAGTGCTCGACCACTGGCTGGGTAAATGCAAGGTGAGAATCCTGCGTAACCGGTGACTCTGATACACACACCCTCTCCCATTTTTCTTTAATATCCTGAATGGATTTGGGATGAAAAGTGCATATACATCCTGGTGTGCAACACACCCAGTACCTGTATATATAGCTTCCCAAATCCTAGCAGCACTACGTATTGAAATGATTAAAGTAGTAAGGTAAGCTTTTTTTTGTTTCCACAACTTTGGAATTGCTATATATAGCCAACAATAAAACTAATAAAGACAGCATTACTTCATTCTTACGTTATTTCTAAAATAACCATACATATTTTCTGAAGATTTTGCTTGTTATTTAAGCATGAAACAATGGGCAACCTATATCTCTAAATCATTTGTTTAGGTTTTTTGGTTTTTTTTTTGGAAACATAAATCTGTGGATTGGCTCATTGGCTCTCTGCACAAGAAAAGTCTCGAAAGCTTTTTGGTCAGTGTTACCTGAGACTTGTCTTGGACTAAGGTTTCAGATTTGAGCCCGCAGATGGTAGTATGTTCATTGTCTCATACTTCATGTAATCACCTCCTTATGCATATTGTGAGCAAGGATTATTTAAATATGGAGATGGCCATAGTCTTCCACATTACGTTTTGTTCCTAATTCCCCTTACTTCCTTAACTCAAGCTGCTGCTCTGGGATTTTGTCCTTGGGCAGTGATCGCTGTGTAGGAGGTTGGAGTTGGTCTCCTCAGGCCTTTGTCCGGTTGTGTGGTCCACAGACATCTGCTGCAATACAGCTGCACACCTTAGCCTGGAGTGGAGGCTACCCTCAGTCATCCTGGTGAGTGCAAGGACGCTTGCTTCTACGGTTTCCTTTTTGTCCTCCAATCAAAATCCTATTGTCTTTGTGTGAAATCAAAGCAGATGTTCAAATTACTTGTGTATTAGCACACAGTAAGCCCATCCAAGGCAATGGAAAAATCCTGGATGGCCCTATCTTGTGCTAGAGGCATAAGTAATAGTGCCTTTGTGCACCGTGTGGGGACTGACAAGGCTGTGTCACTGGGGAGACTGGCAGCAGAAGACCATTAATGTGCAGATAAAGGCAGAGTGTTATCTCCCGATGTTGTTCAAGTCATTGGCAAACTTGCCTTTGACGCCAGCAGAGATGGAAGCTGAGCTGAGATGTTTGCCTTTTTATGGACAGATTTTTCATTGCAGTTCAGAGATAAAGATTTTTTTTGGAGAAGGAAGGCAGTGACTGTCAAGACAGAAAATGGCTGTGAGACCAGCAATTGCACTGGCAGATCTGAGTGCTGTGGGACCCATACGTAAAAGCTTGAGCAGGCAAGAAGAGATTTTCAAGCAGGGAAAATAAATAGTACAGAGCAATGGAAGTGAAAGCTAGACCACTTGAGCAGAGGTGGTTGGTGTTAGGAGTGGTCCAAAGGGCTCAGCACAGTGCAGAGAGCACCCAGATCTCAATGTATGAACTCTTCTTGATGTGTCACTTATGTGGTTCAGCAGGCTCATGGTGGAAAGGTTATCAAAAGAGTGCCAGCCTCTGTGAGAGAAGATGAAAACAGCAGAATCTATAAACAAATACAGACTCAACTGCAGTCTAAAACTTGTTCAAATAAATCTAATGCCTGCTGTTGATTTGCTGCCCTTCACATCTTTCCAAGTTCCTCACACAAATTCTACAGTGCTGCAATTTGCTTCTGAGAGGCTGCATTTTCTTCAGCCTGTGAACTGCTCTGGGCTTTGCAGCTTTGCAGTTTTTGGCACAAATGTTCCCACTTTCTTTCTCCTCGTGCCCTGTGTAGGTGGAAGCCCTGTGGAGAGTACAGCAAGGTAAATAGAGCCAAGCGGAAGATGTTCAGGGCAGCTTTCCACTGGGGAAATCAAGGCCTTGTGCTGAAAGCCAAGTGTCCTCGGCTAGACCCCAGTTCAGCTCACTCTGCCCTCATCCACACTCAGGAGGGATTTAAACCTTTCCAGTGCAAGCCTGGAGTAATAGCTGAAAGAGCTTTTGGATTTTTATGGATTTTGGCTCAGAACAGGCTTCTTTCCACTCCACAAGAAAAGTGCACTGATAGCCTGATTTATGCACCCTCATCTTTTGGTAGGGCTTTATGAACAGTTTCATGAGAGAGTGCTGGCCTCCTTGCCTGGCTGATGTGTATGGCCATGGGCCATGCTGCTGATGACAAAAGGTGTGATGACAGGAGTGACTCTGTGTTTCTCTCCCTCTTGCTCTTCCTCCCAGCTTCTCCCAGCTAGGCAGTGCTTCTAGTGCTGGCGTGGGAGCTGATGTAGATCTTCTGTGAATTAGAGCTTTTACTATTGTTCTTACATTTTAGCGAGGTATGTCAATCACAAGAGGATCTGGTAGGCATTGGAGTTAACACAAAGCTAGGACCACGGTGGGTGAAGGTGGAGAGTGTACATTAAGGAACACCTCTACTTGGTTGCTGTTAAATCAGCTTACAATGTCTCATGCGACTGCGGTGTCCCCAGGACCTCTGTCCAACACATAAACAAAGTAAGAGAGTGAAAAAATGCATCATTTTCTCTTTCTTCCCCTTTTCAGGTACTTTTCTCAAGTGTTTGCCAAGATCTGGGTTCTATGTGTTTATGTAAATAACCATAATGCAGCACCACGGTTAGAAAGCCTTTAATACAGTTCTTAATCTTAGTAGCTTCCTTGTGTAAGCTTTGCTTGTGCTGGTGAATCTGCTTTCTGCTGTGCCCTGCTGAAAGGCTTTAAGAGATATTTATTGCCTGTGTGACTACTTCTACCTGAGGGAGATGCTATTCCCATGGGAGCACCAGGGAAGTGTGACGCATTGCGCACCTACTGCCTGGCATTGCTGATCTTCCTGGCATACTGCTGGCTTGAAGCTCCTCTCTGTGCAAAGGATTGTTGGTCCAGAATCTATCAGGTCTCGGAAGTAATTTGTGAACTGATCTAATTAAGGGATGGGACTGTTGTATAGGAAAGGGCTTTGCTGCGGCGGAGAACGCTTTATCTTGGATACACTCGTGCAGCCAGTCCCAGCTAATCAAGTGGAAATCCCCATTGGTTTTTAATTATTTGTCTGCCAAATTCAGCATTTTAAAGAAGGCACAAACTGAAACAATTTTCTGAAGAGTTATTTCTCTTCCAACTAAGGCCTCAGCCTGGGACATGGTGGGCTGGGCTGGATGGTGGCAACAGCATCAATAGTCCTAGATTGGGCAAGAGGTAAACCAGATGCAGGGTCCAGGTGTGGAGCCCAACCACAGGAACAAACTGAGCCAAAGTGAGAGCTGGAGGCAAGGCCAAACATAAGCCCAAAGTCTATTTAGGAGACATGGCCAAAGACAGGATAGGCGATGATCTACAAGGTAGTGCTATGCCTAGACCAGCCAAGAATTTGCCATTGCTTCTTTATTAATCGAGATGTTGTGTAATTATGATACTTCCAACACACTTCCAAGTCTCTGCTTTATATCCAGAAAGTTTTAGATTCTAAATGTCAGGAAAACAATGTGAACTGAGGAGAACAGTGTTGTATTGTCCCTGAAAATCACTTATGATAAAAATATTTACTTTCAGTGAAACATTTCTTGGATTGTCTTATTTTCAAATGGAATTTCACAGGGTTTTTTGAATCTCTCTGACCTAATTTAGAATAATCAATAAGCATGATAGAAGTAGTGGCTTTTGAAATTTATAGGCTTTATGATTATAGATCGTATGATTTTTTGTAATGAATGGTGTTATAAGAACAAATTTGCTATCTGTCCAGAGGTGAACTGTTTCAAGTATTCTCCAATATTTATGAGAGAAAAGCTGATCTTTTTGTTGCCACATGTATTTTCCTAAGAACTCAGACTTGTCCAGTGGAAGAGGTCAACTTGCAATAAATTGTGGTCTAATTTCTGGATGGTCCTGCATAGAGCCAAGAGTTGGACTCAGTGATCCTTATGGGTCCCTTCCAACTCGGAGTATTCGGTGATTCTATGAAATTGGCTCAAGACCGAAGCACATACATTTTGTTTTTCTAGTGTCATCCTCACGATATATTTTCTTATGGTTGTTGTCTGGTGTTCAGAAGAACATGTGCCATGTAGAATTTGAGGGTGCTGCTGGGTACAGCAAGATCAGAATCAAAAAGCAGCTATTCAGAAAGCTCAGCAGATTACCATTATTACAGGTAGCTTTCTTCCTTTTGCAAAGCACTTAAAAGGCCAGCTTTGTAAAAGCAAGGCATGGTTATTACTGTTTATTCCTGTGTTATTATCTCTGTTCCACACCACTGATTTTGTTTCATTTATCAGTCAAATTTTACGTTTTTAATGGAGAATAAAATTCAAGGCTTAATTTCAGAAGAACAAAGCCTCTGCTCTTAGCACGACCATTAGATTATCCCTCTAATTGTCTCGTTCACCTTTCTCCTTTGCATGGTACACCATCTCTTCTAGTGTGGTAAGGCAGGAATTTTCCTCATAAATGTATGTGTTTTTTGTTTTTGAAGAGACAAAATGACCTCAGAATGGACTTACTGTCATCTTTCTAACTTCTGTGTGGGCAGCGAGAATGGCTAACTCCTGGAGTCAGCACTAGGGAGGGATGGAGTCCCATTGGTACAAGGCACATAAGGAACGTGGCTGCAAATCCAAAAGGACCTGAGAGTAGAAAGTGGGACAGTCCAGTTGGTGCAAACTAGGAGCCCCAAGAAGAATCCTGTGAGTTAATTACTGAGAAGCTTTGGGCTTTGCCTTCTGACTCTTGGACCTTCTGACCATCACTTCCTTGCTTCCCTCTTGTCTTGCAAACAACTACCTATGTCGGCTTCCTTATCCCTCACCTCCCTCAGCTTTGACCTACAGCTTTTCACCTGCATCTCTTCTGCTTTGCTGGGGCTTACACAGAATTAACTTGCTTGCTCCCCACTTCCTCAACTCTTCATTGCACAGACTTCCCATGCAGACAAGGCAGAGATCTCTGGAAGACATCCTTGGAGATGTCAGCCTGAAAAGCAAACTGGATTTTGAGAGAAAGAGTAAAAATAAAAAATGGAAAATTTAAGCAGTTATATCCTCTACAGTGCTATGCAGATTCCCTATTGACTTTGGGAGTTCAGGCTTGAGAAATCAGGACGTTTAACCAGATGTCAAGGATGGACCGATGACTTCAAATGTCTTAATATTGCAGTGCCTAAAATTGCTGTAAAAGGGAATAGCAGAGATTAAATACAGCACTGAATGGAAATCAAACAGCTTTGACATGTCTTTAGGCACCTGACATGGGAGCAGCCAAAACCTCTAATTACCTGGAATTTTGGCTTCACTAGTACATTGGGGAGCTGAGCACCAGGTTTTTCTTTAAAAGAAAGGAGAGTTAAACATGCAGTATTTCAACTGTATTTATATTAAAAAAGAAAGAGAGAAAAATTCCATCTGCTTTTTTGTTTTGCACAAGGAGAAACTTCAAAGACTTCCTCACTGTTTATTTTTATAAATGGAGTTATAAAAACATATATACAACTGTACAAATACACAGTATTGAACAACAGAGGGGCGTGTGTATGTGTACATATACACTCACACTAAATTATAGATTCATGATGGATCCAAAACCACTTATTTATGTAAACAAGCCCTGAGTGCAGGGCATGATCCTTCAGAAATTACCGCCCTGATAAGAAGTCGCACTTTTGGATGAGCAGGTTGGGCAGCTGCATGTTGGGAAGGACAGGAAGGGTCACCTCCTGCTGGATGCATGGTGGTGGAACATCCCTTGTCTTGCTGGGGCTGCAGCTCTGGTCCTGCAAACCTTGCTGTTTGAATCTGACGGCAGCAGCTTTCCCCTTCCAAGTGCCATATCACTCTCTGGAACACTGTGTGCCTTGGCTGAATCCCTTGGTGCCCTGGTGGCTGTGTGTGAAGCTGTGCAAAGCCTGGCTGAGCATGGCAGCGGCTGCACCTTGTACCTCTTGTGTGCAGGATGAACCAAAGCAAATCCTAAGTTGTCGCGTTGCATTTGGAGTAGTGACAACTCTTCAACACATGGAAAGGGGCCAGCTACCAGACCAGCTCAGTTTTCCTTGTTTAATCTCTTAAGCACATTTTCAGGCTTAACTGCTTGAGTGGCAGAACCCCCATCAGCAATTTAAAAAAGCAATTATTGTGAATCTGTTCAGAAAATACTTTTATCTGCAAGATCCTGCCCAGCTACTGCATAATGGAAACGGTATGAATCACCCTGAAATATTAATTGATAAGATTTATGACCTTAAAAACATTATGAAGAGCAGAGTATAAGACATGCGCAGTTTGGGTCTGGCCAAGGGGGACACAGCATTTTAATGAAAGAGTGTTAATTATCACAAAAAATGGTGGAAAATTCTTTAGCGGAGAAGAAAAGTTCCGCATGTGATCAGTCACGCATTATGCCCTTCGTGTAACACAAAAGAAAACATACCAGATAGGTTATAGCTCTGCAAATCCCTACTGGAAAAGCTGCACTTGCAGAGTATTTTTCAGAGCTCTGTGCTCTTCTGAGCCTCCATCGCAGAGGCGTGCACAGCAGCTCTGCTCCCTCTCATCTTCCTGCTGCTAGCTGCTCAGTTTTCATAAGAACGAGCTATTGTCTGTAGTTATTGAATGACATTTCGAAGAATTTCCATCTGTATTTTATTGTGCATGCCGTGAAACTTCCACCACCCTCCACCGGTTATCGCAGTGTGGGAGATTAAAGAGAGCCACTGGCTCGCCTAATTCACTGCCTCGCTCCTGCTCAAGCTTGTCCTATTTTCAGAAGTGTTTACCTGATTAGCACATGCAATTACTGATGTGTGCATAAGGCTCAGCTTGGGTTTTGAATGTTCCCTGAACCTTTCCTTCTAGATCAAAGCTCCCACGTCCTCCCGCGCTCCATCAGCCTCCCGCTGCAGTCAGTGCGACTTTGGCTGTTAACTTTGGCCCGCGAGCACATTCCTGCAGCGCAGGATTAGGTGTGGGCTCCAGCGCCGTGCTGCACCACGACCTTTGTTAGACACAGCATCTGAGCCGCCGTGTTTTTACATTATCAGTCAGTGGTGAATTCCTTACCAATTTTTTTAACGACTTTTGCAGAGAGCGGTCAGATGCTATTAAAGTTTTACTGAATTAAATTGAAGAAACTAATTTTGCTCTTAGTATTTTATTTCAGTGTGTAACTTGATTTTTAAGAAGCACTTTGTATGGCGCGGCCATTTGCATTTGCTTTATAAGCATAACATAAAGGTTTCCCTGGAGTCATGGATAAATTGCCTTCTACGTCCCCATCCTAATTAACACCATGTATGTTGCCTAACTCCTTATAATTCACCCCCGTGCACAGTATATAGAACATGATTGGAAAAATAATTTGAAGCAATGAGAAAAAAACACCTTTTGTCATATATAGGATACAGCCAAGTACATTCCCAATCAAATTAGATTAAAAAAGAAAGGACAGCGGCACTGAGACATCCGGCATTGAAAATAGACACCGAAGGCTTAATTAAAATGTGTGGCTGTGTTTTTAAAGGAGACTGCAGCAAAGGACAGGCACAAAACCCTTCTTGCCGAACAGCGTGGGGACCTGGCCGTGTCTCTGTGATCAGGTTGGGGCTGCCCCAGTGCCGGGGAGAGTTCCCAACCCTACAGCTCGTTCTGCAGCCCCAATAATTGCAGGGCTGGGGTCTGCTATGGGGACACAGCCTGATGAGCTGCTGCAGCTAAGTCCACATCTTGCCTTGCAGCAGAGGGGGGCAGGTCTCTGAACGCTTCTAACTAGATTGTAAGTGCTGTCTGAGCAGGCTGTAGGGGTTTCTCATTCTTCTTCCTTTTTTTTCCTCCTTTTTCCCCATGGAGCCTGGAAGACTAATGCGATTTGGAGAGAGAGCAAGTGTCAGCGGGCTCAGTTCTCTAGAGCACCAGCAGCGGGACCAAACTCCGACTGGAGAGGTTAACCCCTTACCCCCTGCTCATTCACACAAGTTAATCAGATCATGTGTGTGTGATCCAGGACACTGCTGCAGGCATGAGACTGGGTTCTGCACCCTGCATCAATTACACACAGAGGCAGGCAAAGAACTGAAGCAGCCCACAGCCACTCGGCAGCAGCACTTGTCACATCAGCCAAAGCAGCTGTCACATCGTCTGGGATCTGCCCCACCCCTGGAGGTGTCCAAGGCCAGGTTGGCTGGGGCTCTGGGCAGCCTGATCTGGTGCTTGATGTAGTGGTTGGCAACCCTACTCATGGCAGGGGGGTGGAACTAGATGATCTTTGAAGTCCCTTCCAATGCAAACCAGTCTATGATTCTATGATCCACCACCCTTGTGCTCCTTTCAAGCAACATGGGCACCAACACTCCATCTTCCCCATGGGGGTCAGTAAGCTTGGGGGACCCCATGAGCCTTCAGACTCTTCCCACTGCTGGGCTCTCCTTTGCAGGGATTGTCACCAGGGGCTTATAAAGTCTTGTTGCACTTACCAGAGGAAGAAAAGGGAAAAATATAAATATAAGGTCATTGTTTCTACCCTTGCACTTAAAAAATAAACATTGCCTTTTGATGCTTCAGAGAAGATGTGGTGTCATTTCCTGAAGGAGAAGGAGGGGGCAAGAGGGCTGAGAAGAAAGGCAAGTGGGAAAACAAATGCTTTTGATTTAAAATAAAATAAATAAATGTATGTGTTTATATTGTCCAGGAAGAGAAAGAAAGAAAGAAAACTGTTCACCCTTTTCAGAAACCACTGATTTTCCATTGTAAAGAAAGAATTACAAAAACAAACAGAAGTTCCTTGCTTGCTGTTTGATTTGGGTAAGTAAATGCATTACAATTTTTCCTCCCTGTGTTGTTTGGTAACAGCCAACCCTCTGTCCTTGTGCAGGTGTTTGGGGAACAGGGTTCACTCTGATCCTCCTCCAGCCCAGAGTGGGGACCAGTACACACCTCTTTGCCCCGAGTGAGAGCTGGGGCTCCATGTCCCAGCATCACCCATATGCGTGTCTTTATGCTCATCCTTCCACTGACACTGAAGCAGGATCTGGTGCAAGTCCACGTCTTGCTGACCTCAGCTCAACTCTGACTTGCATCAGCTGCTGGCTTGGCTCTACCTGGGGAAGGGGATGCTCCCACACATTGAAATGGGTGGGATTGCTCCACACTGATCCTTGTGTGGAACAGGTTGGGATTGCTCCACACTGATCCTCACTGGAACAGGTTGCCCAGAGAGGTTGTGGATGCCCCATCCCTGGAGGCATTCAAGGCCAGGCTGGATGTGGCTCTGGGCAGCCTGGTCTGGTGGTTGGCAACCTTACACACAGCAGGGGGGTTGAAACTAGATGATGATTGTGGTCCTTTTCAACCCAGACCATTCTGGTTGTGATTATTCTATGTACCAGAGACTGGGAAGGAACACCGAGTCTGTTCGGCTTCTAATTTCACTTGGAGAGAGGACTGTGTCTAATATAGGCTAAGGAAAGAAGACAGTATCAACTAATTGGTTACAGGTTCACAAAACAGTGCATAGGATACATTGGTGGCATAGCCATGGTGGTCTAAGGGATGAAACTAAAGCATTCAAAAGTATTTTGTACCAGAAATGACTAAATTAGCTTCAGCTAAAGGCAGCTGAAAGAGGTGTGCCTGTCTGAGCAAAGCCTGCCAAAATGAGCGAGCTGGATCCCCCCCATACAAGTAGAGGCAATCCTCTCTGCAGCCCCACATATTTTGCATGTAGGGTTTAGGGTGACATGAGAGCAAACTTAAAGTACTTCTGCCTTCCCATGAATTCTGATCTTTCTTTTTTTTTTTTTTTTTTTTCCTTCAGAAGGAAGAAAATCTGCCCTGAGCATCCATTGTTCCTGTGTGGGTGATGAAGCATTTGCTCTGGGAGCTTTGGTCACTCTGCCACTCACTTGCAAGGTGCTGGGAAGCTGCTCAGCATTCAGCAATGCTGCAGGTACTTGAAATGCCAAAAAAGTCAAGCATGAGATGTTTATTAATTGGGAAATGCATATCTTGTAGGCTGAAATGGAGCGCAGAGAGGAACTGATTGAGGGTGCTGAAACACAAGCTGGAGCTTATTCGCCTTTCATGAAGGAAAAGGATAGTCACAAACCAAATTCCTCCCTGCATTTACCAAACTGCCAATTGCTGGATACAGCTCTCGTTAAATCAAAACTTTCCTTCTCTGAACTGCAGCTGTCAGTTCTTGAACTGAATACACTGACGATGAAACCTATCACCGGGGAAATCACATCCATATTCTATTCCAAACATACGGTGGTTGTTTACCAATCTCTGAACTCATAAATAAGGTACAAAAGAAGAGTAAAATTTGGAATTACATAAAATGTGCCAAAAACTCCTCTAGTAAATTGAGATCTGCTTTCCTGGTCACTGCATATGAAGCCTTATGCCTTCAAAGGAGCTTTTCCTTCCAGCTTCTCTATTAGGATACACAATCATGGAGTGTGGCACTAACACTGTTTAAATAAGCTTTGCTCATCAATACAGTACTAATGGGCTGATGGGCAAATCTAGCTAGAAATGCAGATGAGATTATGTAAGGAAGAATACATATTATTATGAAATGCAACGAAGTCACATTTCATGATTTCCCCCAGGTTGGGAGTCGGAAGTAAATGAGTGGAATCGGTCAGTGTGAAGATCAGACAACTTTAGATTTTCATCTTTTGAATATTTTTTTGAGATCTGTGCAGTCTGTGACTGCATTTATTATATTCTGAGAGTACCCACAGCACTGGTTTCCTAATTTTCTAGCTCAGGTATGCATCTTTGCTGCATGTCTGGATTTTCCTTCCATGGATGCAACCACCTGGTAAGGATGGCGTGAGTGCCCAGGTTTCTCTTCAGGACAGCTTGAAGTTGGGTGTTTGCACTAAGAATTGTTTCTGTATGGACTGCCCCAGAGCTTTGGAGGTAGTTCAGGGACTTCCAGGCTCCCAGTGAGCTAAAAGAGGACACTGGTTTTCCTCTCCTTTTTCAAGGGCTCGGTTACCCTGACAAGGACTTTGATGCCTCAGAGTTTTCATTTTAAAATATTTTACCTTGAAAAATTCTCTGAAGAATTTAGGAAATTAATTCTTTTTTAATATATTGAGGTACTCTGACAGTACTTCAGTTGCAGCAGGGCAGTGAGTAGTGTGAAGAATGGCATGGGTTGGAAGAGATCTCAGAGATCATTCAGTCCCAACCCCTGCTGTGGGTTGTCTGCCCTTCACCAGCTCAGGCTGCCCAGGGTCCCATCCATGGACTTGGGCATCTCCAGGGATGGGCACCCACAGCTCTGGGCAGCAGTGCCAGGGCCTCGCCACCAGTGAAGTTTTTCCCCCTGACATCTAATTTATATCTTCCCTCTTTTACTTTAAAGCCATTTTCCCATGTCCTATCACTATCTACCCACGTAAAAAGTTGATTTTCCTCCTGTTTATAATCTCCCTTTAAATACTGAAAGGCCACAGTGGGGTTTTCCCTGAGCCTTCTCCAGCCATCCTGCTTTCTAGCACCCTGAGCTTCAGTGGGAAAGTTCTGCTTTTTGAAAATAACTTTTCGAAGCTCCTCTCTTTGTCTCTGGAAGGGTTAAAAACCGAAAGCCCACATTCAGATAACCAGTAGAGTGATTCCAAATACTTTGTCTCGAGCCCCTTTCTGGTAAGGATCCACAGACAGCTTTTGAGCTGTGCACGCTCAGCACGAAGCAGTGCTGCGGTCACAGTCAGGAGCTGGGCTCAAGCACACTGTCGGGCTGGGGCTCAGCAGAGTGGGGCTTAATTCCTGGAGCTGACATGGCTTTCCTGTGTGATTTTTGGCCAGTCACCAAATCTCTCTGGGCCTCGTTCCCTGTCTGCAAAATCACACCTCTCCGACCTGCTGCCCCTCAAGGGAGTGAGGAGAGGCTGCCTGTGAGCATGTGTGTGCAAGTGGGGGGCTTGCCTCTCGGACAGGGCCCCCAGACAATCTCACAACCCCAATCATGAGATAAAGCAAGGAGATTATCCTAAACGGTCTGGCAGATGTTGGAGAGACTCCAGACCTGGCGCAGTCAGGAGGTGCTGTGCAGGCTGCTAGTGCAACGCTGAGGAGCCGTGCTGTCCTTTTGCAGCTCGCTCCGGTGAACAATCCGCGATTTATTTATTGCAGAGCAGTTTCTGAGTCACCTTTTTCTCCATGTAATGAAAACAGTGAGAAAGTGAGTCATCTGGACAAACCCAGCCTGCAGCGCTCAGCTCTCACCCTGCTTCCAGGGGAGGGGAGAGCCCTGCAGGTGGGCTTGGAAGGGAGGGAGAGCAGGAGAAGCGGCTTGCTTCTCCCCGAGGATTTTCATCTGACCTTGGAAAAGTCATGTAGCCTCGTTAGGATTTAGGCCATGAACTGGGAATAGAGGCCTGGCCTTGCACGAAAGGGTGGTTTTTTTATAGGATGACACAGTAAGAGCTGTGAGACTGTTGGCTTCTGTGCTAACGGGGTCTTTCCAGGAGCCTTGGGCAGGGAGGGTGATGAAAGCACAGATGTAATAACTGGCTGGAAATATGTAAAAGGTGGATGCAAAGACAGAGAGAGCGTGCCGTTCCCCATGGATAGGGGATAGGAAAAGAAGTACTATCCTGAAATTACAGCAAGGAAAGACATAGGGTAATTGTTAGGAAAAACCTTCTGGACGTGCAGTGCTGAATGCTGGAATGGATTGTCTGGGGAGAGGGAGGACTCCTCAGCCTTGGGATTTTAGATGCACATCTGCTTGGGGTGTCCAGGTGGGACTGCTTCAGTCTGTTTTGTTTTTTTTTTTCTGGCTGCATGCGGAGAGGAGCTGACTGTATTCCCTGAACAGGCTGGCTTTTAGCTGGTCCCTCTATGACTAATAGTTTCAGCATATCTGAGTGCAAAGAAGACAAATATTTAACTTGCCTAATTATTTGCTTCACTCAGTCTGTCCTAGTGTTCTTTGATATTTTTCCTTCTCCCAGTGGCATGGGTAAGCAAACTCAGTGCTTTCCTTTGTCTATGTAAAATTTACCTCTCTGTTCATCAGACCCCTCCTTTCATGCTGCCATCATTCCTTGCTGCCTTCTGGTTTATCTCTATTTGTGAGACTACCTCCATCCTGCAGGCATCATGTACCTGTTTCTGGCTGCACACATTTGCTCATCAAGGCATTTGATAATGGTTGGCTTTTGGTCTCCTCCTCCTGCTGGTTCATTGAAGTGTTCAGGCTTTCTGGATACTGCTGCCCAGAGTTCGGAAGGAACATCAGCAAGGCTGGAACTGTAGAGTCTTCCTGAAGTGTTCATCTTAGAAATGGGAGAGCGGATGAAACTCAAGGATGCATAAAGACTGGGATAGGAAGAACTTGGCGTGTAACCTCCAGAGTGTTTCACTATTTCACAAATCAGTGCTAGTGACATTTCTATCTGAACAAGGGGATGGAGGAAGGTGTCTTTCAGGAAGAGAGGAGAAAAGCATCTCCTTCAGCTCAAGTAGAATCATAAAATCACAGAATGGTTTGGGTTGGAAGGGACCATTAAGATCACCTAGTTCCAACCCCCTGCTATGGGCAGGGACACCTCCCTCTAGACCAGGTTGCTTACAGCCCCATCCCCAGCCTGGCCTTGAATGCTTCCAGGGAGGGGGCATCCACAACCTCACTGTGCAACCTGTTCCAGTGTCTCACCACCCTCACAGTAAATAATTTCTTCCTAATATCTAGTCTAAATCTGCCCTCTTCCAGTTTAAAGCTATTTCCCCTCATCCTGGTGCTACATGCCCTTATAAAAAGTTCCTCCCCAAATAGACAATGTGAGGGATGTTGGGTGCCCTCTACAACAGCCACAGATGGAGCTGGTGGGTGAGAAAACTCCTGGACAGTGACAAGCTCTGAGCTGGGCCATGTGAACAGTCTCTGCATCAGCATGGGGGGGTTTACAGCCATCAGAGCTGTGGGCTTCCACAGAAATGAATCAGGTTGAATATTAAGAAAAACAACTTCTCAGAAAGAGTGATCAGGCACTGGCACAGCTGCCCAGGGAGTGGTGGAGTCACTGTCTCTGGAGGTGTTCAAGAACTGTGGAGATGTGGCCCTCGGGGACATGGTCAGTGGGCATGGTGGGGTTGTGTTGATGGTTAGACTTGATGATCTTAGAAATCTTTTCCAACCTTAATGATTCTATGATTCTAATGAGAGGGCGAGAATCTCGGAACAGTTTTAAGAAGGAGCTTGACAGATTTTCAGTAGTCTCCTGAGTCCTTCCAGTCCTACATTTCTAAAAAGATGCTGGAGAAAAAGAAGAGCTAGAGGTGGGATAGCAGAAACACTAAGACAGCTCTCTTTGAAAAGAGACAGCAAAGAATTAGAAATGTGTGAAGGGAGAAGTGAGTGTCGATGAGATAAAGGTTAAAAAAAAAGGAGCAAAAAACTCCAAAAAGCACACCCACCCTCTATCAAACGGTGCAGGGAATGCAAATCAGGCTTCGCAACACCCCCGCCTCATCAGATAGGGACTTCCAGTAACACTGAAAGGCAAATCTATCCCTTGTCAATGCAGCACACAGGGAACCTGTGGGAAGCGGCTGCCATTAGGCATCACTGAGCCAGGGCATCTAGCAGGAAGGATTAGAGCTGGAGAGGGCTAGTGAGAGCATCTGTGGTTATGTATGGATGGATAAAAATAAGTATTATAAATGCGCAGGCTTCCAGGCACAGACAACCTCAAACTCCTCAGGGCTAAGAAACTTCCCTTACAAATAGGTTATTCCATAACTCTCCATGGCGTTAGCTACTGTCAGAGACAGGATACCGGCCTAGATGGGCCTCTGGCAATTCCTCTAGAGAAACTATATTTCCAAAATAAAGATCCTAAAAAAAATCCCTGTAACAAAGAAGAAATTATTGAGTTGTTTATTAAATAAATTCATTTGAACAGGGAGAACAGCAGATCCTTTGTTCTCCCCCTCAGTTTGAACTGTGGGGCTCGGAAGGGAAAATGAAACCACTGCTTTGGGAAGCAGAATAGGGTCCTCAGTGCTTGCTTCTCGCAGAATAAAAGACCTATATTTAGAGGATTCCAAGTATTTGAGATATACTGAGCTGGTGGCTGTTTTGGGCAAATTTCCAAACCCATCTGATTTTCCACATAAGTGAAACATTTCAGTAACATAAGAAGTTGCAAAAAAGAGCCGAAAATGGTGTTTTGCCATCTTTACAAGAGCTGAAAATGGTGTTTTGCTATCTTTACAACCCAGTCTGCCATATTTAATACAGTTTTGAGAGAACACGTATGATAGGATTTGATGCAATTGATATTAAGCTGCATCTGATTTTAGAATGAGTGTATCTTCATGCATGTATTCACACATGCATAGGCACAAACACGCTCTGAATGAGCATGTATAGATATACACTGGGTAAGGTATCCAGGCTTTTCTCCTGTTCATTGCTTGCTTAATTATTCATTCACTCATTGTCTTGAGACACCTGTCTGTCTTTCTAGCCATATATCTACCTATCTATCATGGGCCGGCTCAGGTGTATTACAGCATAAGATAGTCTCTAAATTTGTGCAGAATGTAGTGCCTTTGGTTTAATAGCTCTAATAACTCTATTTTAAAGGAGAAGTACAGATGCATGAGATTCTGATAAAGGATGGCAATTGCAATGCCTCAATGAATCATTGTAAGAGGTACAGAGTCCTCTAGTCAATAGTTTGCAGATACCTTAGGCTGATACAACAACCATGCCAGGTACAAATTGCATCTTACTTTAAGAGAAGTAAGTGGTTTTTATAGCTACCTTTGGAGTACCATGGTGGAAATAACAGCAATTTCTGTTGTGAGCCTTCCATCACCCCATGCAGATCTCACTTCCTTCCCTCCTTTTTTGATTGATCATATGTTTTGCATAGACCATTTGTGATTCCTATGCTTGTTCTCTATTTCAGAGTAAATCTTCGCACAGAGGAAAATTACAGTATGAGTCTTTGATTTCTGCATCAGTTTCGTGTGGCCCAAAGGCACTTGTCCTAGCTCTTCAGCTCTTTTAGTGCTGCCTTTATTATGATGTGATCTTCCAAGTGAGAGCTGAAGACAGTTTCACACTTCAGATTTGCCTCTGTGCCTCGAGTTTTGTAATAGCTGGCCACAACTAAAGGCTTCAAATCAACAGTGGACAACTTTAAGCACAGAAACTTAAGTGGAGTTCAGATGGCATGACATAAGGATAAGTCAGACAGACTGTCATCAGCTGCAATGTCATGAATGCCTGAAAGTCACTCACTCCTGAGAGGCAGGACGTGCTGTCAGTCCTTGCCTGATTTGACTGCTCACAGCCTTGCGGTGCGTTTCTGCAGAGGTGCCTTAAACACTCATCCTCTCTAGGAGCTGCTTAGAGGAGACCCAGCTCATCAGACTCAAGGAAACTCAGAAGATCCCGTGATGCTCACAAACCCAGGGCATCACAAAGCTAAAAGAGAGAAAGTGGTAACACATCTCAGAGATGTGGGTTTCTCCTGTGTGACCCATGAACACCAGGGCATCAAGGAATGACTTCTAAGAGTCTGTGAAAAGAAAATGCCCAGGAAAGGAAATCTATTAACAGTGGTACATATGTCATGCAGTTATTTTTGTTAATGCACATGTGACAAAGATTTACCCTCTCCTTAGTTAGGAACTATTATGGGATCACCACTAGCTAAATATTATCCTTATTTTGTCATCCTCCAGGATATATAGGTTGATATTACCAAAATATTCATTACTTTTGGTGCAGTGAAAAAACCTAGCATAGGAAATGAAGAAATGTTGTTTCTTTTCTCCAAGCATTACTAAAATGATTTGTTTCAATCTATTTTTAAACGTTTTGGTAGTGCTTTTTTCAGTATCATATAAATAGAAAACCCAACAAATTGCTACAAACAGCAGCTTAGATCAAACCTGTATTGCTGAGTGATCTGAGGAAACATATACATGTATGCATCTTCCATGGAAGATCTCTATTTTAGACACATTGGAGATTAAGACATGACCTCCAACACTGTTCAGTTGCAACAGACTCAGAGTGTTTAAGCTAAGCAATTACCTGTACATTAACTTCTATTGAAAGGAGATGGATAGAAGTCATGATAACTCCACCTCCTAGAAATCACTTCTTTGTGAATTCCTCGCCCTATTCATCCTTGTCAAGGTTTGTTCCATTGAGCATGTTCTTCTGAAGTTTGGCCTTTTAGACTCAGGAGAGGACCCCCCTGATAGATCCATCTGCAACATGTAATGCTTTTAGAGCCTTTCATGCTGCTCCATTTTCCTGATGTTGCCTTCATTATCTTCTATTTCTTGACCTATTATTTTTCTTAGGAAGGATGTTCTGATTCTAATACTTCACAACCTTTTAAAGGACATGACCATTTATTTAAAGGCCTGACTCTTTCCTCCGATGCCACTCTGTGATGGTGATTTTGCATGGCCTGCTTGTCGTTGAATCATATCTGAAACAAATCTCACTGGCCAGCACTATGCTCAGGCCTAAAATGACACCTTCCAGAAGCACTCTGGGTGCTGCTCTCATCCAGCAGCCACTTTGCAGCCGTTTCTCACAGAAAGGGAGGTGTCAGCACTGACCTTGCACTGATGAAATCCTTGGCTGATCCCGACAAGGTTCACCTCCCTCAGTATTAGTGCTGAAGCTGACATCCTCTGGACTCCACAGAGCATGACTGGGAACAGCACGACCTGAGCAGCCCAGCAGAAGGAAGCACGTCAAAATAAATAACCCTTTTTCTCATGTGCAAGGGCAGAATTGATACCCTGGTCAAATAGCCAAGTGCTGCCACAGCACTTCTTGGTTGTAGGCATGTGTTTATTGGCTTTAATAAGGTGTCGGAGAGTATGCCTATCCAGACTTGTGGAACAGATATTAAAACATCCCTTAAAATGATTCGTTATGTATGGTCAGTGTGGTGTGAAGAGTCCAGGGTCTTAAATAATAGATGGGAGCAAAAATACAGAATGCCTTGCTTTGAGGTTTCGTATCACACCTGATAAATTTGCTTCCTGAAAAGGAGGGTGTAATCACTGGGCAGATCTGAAAGATCCTGATGAGGCACTCTAAGCTGCATCCTTACAGGAGGCAAGCTGTTCCACCTGGGTACATCCAGCCCTCTAATTTGACGAATGCTCAAAACTTTGCCTGTGTACATCTCAGATCTCCAAAGGAAGCTATTGGATCTGATTGATGAATGAGTCTACACAGCACAAGCCTACCCTGAAACTGACTAGCGTATGTGAGCTTGGGACCAACCTCATCTGGCTTTCTCCTGCCCCAGTGCAGGAATAGCCCTCCTGTAACAAAGTGAGAGCCCTTGTGATTGCAATGTGAGACCATGTGCTTGAACTCACTCAGAGTGAAAAAGGGAAGGAGTGATGGAAAGCATCACCTGTGCTGCCCTTATGGAAATGTATTTGATGGAGCCATCAGTATAGAGCTGCTACAAAGATTTAGTGGAAACAGCAAGTGTGGAAAATATTTTCTATTGACAGAACAGCTAAGCTAACTTTATAGTTGAGACCTTACCTCTCGCGTTGTCTGACTGCTGGGATTTAAGCCCTAATCCTTTTCATTTTTTTTTACTTCCAGTACCTTGTGGCTCGAGGTGCACTTGATGAACAAGGTTGAACTGGAATCTTTGAGCAGGAATCTTCCTAAGCCTGAACACTGGAAAACTGGTGAAGAGTGAAGTGGGAAATACATACTTGTGAGCTCCCAGGCTCCTTTGCCTGGTAGACACTGCAACAAGATCCAGCACGGGTGAGATCTCTCCTGGCTGGTTGAAGTTGATCTAAATCTGCACAGTTGCTGAAGGTCTAAACCCACTCCATACCTTTACGCTCATCCCCGCTTCAGCATGACTTCATGCCACCTAACAAACCCTTCAGAAACAATAGGGTGGTTTCTTTTCAGATGGCTCAGGTCCGCAAGGCAGCTGACTGCAGGGAGGAGGCAGTGACGTCTAGTGAAGGTAGCTGGTATCTCTCAGCACAAGTCCACTGCTCTGCAGCTTGGGACTAAGAGCTGCTGCTTGTTCCTGAGCCAACAGATTCTGACTAGCTTCACTCGCTGCTGAAGAGCAGCATTTTGCTGCACAAGCCATCATGTCAGCTTTACAGTCATGGTAATTTCTCCATGGCAGGCAGAGGAGCTAGCCCTCAGTGAGGCATGCGGTCATGTTATGCTTCAAAAATAAGCTGATTTTGCTTTGGAAGTAAGATACCGCATTTCCTGGCACCCTCACACTGAGCATTCTCTCCTCTCACACACATGCAGCCAGTTTTTGGCTTTGAATGCTCTGTGTTGAGAATAGTGATAGCCTGTTTTTTTTTTCCCCCAGATTTGTTCACCGTGGGTGATCAGTCATTTCCAGCTTCTTCAGAGACAAAACCTTTCTTCGCTTTAATCTTTGAGGGCTGCAGAAGTGACAAAGCAATGAAAGATGGAAATGAAATTCTCTGCCAGCCTTCATGCAATTACTAAGCACTACATTCGGAAGCTTTACTTTGACAATATATGAATAAAGGCAGAAACTGCATTTCACTGCAGATTACCTATCCCACCTGGGTCAGGACAGGATGTCATGATGCACAGTGCCAAAAAGAGCACGGCCTGACTGAGCCAGGCTGGAGTTTCAGAGTTGGCAGCTGAAATCTCATTTCATCACAGGTGGGAGAACGTTTCATGGGAAGAGAGGAGACCCAATGCACACTGAGCGTGGGTGTTCACCTCACAGCCGTGTGGCAGCTCTGCCCACAGCAGGGGGTTGCAGTTCAGTGATCTTTAAGGTCCCTTCCAGCCTAAACCAATCCATCTATGATTCTGGAGAGAATATTTGTTTGCACTGCCTAAGCAGGTAACATCTGCAGAATAGAGGCCCCATTTACAGTGGTGGACAAAGACTAGCAAGGTGTCTGCTTCAGGAAGCTGCTGTTGCTGGACCATTTTGCAGTTATGGACTGATTTGGGCTGGTATTTGACTGAGAAGGCAGGAGAATGGTGGAAAGCAGGGGCACATCTTTGATGCTTATGCTGGAATGAAGGGATCCCTGTGTTGTATCCATCACAGCGTACGTATAATAGTGGTGGCCATTCTTATTCAGCTCTATAGGAGCAGTTCTCTTCTGGCTAATTCACCAGCTGTATGCTAACTGGCAGCTTCTGGGGCTCACATGAACAATGGTGCATAGTGCATATATTCCATAGGATAAAAAAAAAAATAATCCTGCTTTGTCTCAGGCATAACTAGTAATTGACCTTGTTTTTCTTCCACATCATAGTGCTATACAGTATCTGAACACCATTCTAAAAGCTAAAACTCTGTTCTTTATGGGAAGCTTGTAGAGGTGTCCCTGCCTATAGCAGGGGGTTGAAACTATATGATCTTAAAGGTCCCTTCCAGCCCAAACCAGTCTATGATTCTATGATTCTAAGCTAAATGCTCAAAGGCATCCCCTGGCCAGCCATCATCCTGAGTCAACATTGAAAGACAGAAGTAATTCATTGAAATACTGTTCATTAATTAGAACGTGGCCTGGACTACAACAGCGTGGGTTCTGAACACACAGGTTTATTTCTGTTTGCTTACTGAAGGATTTGTGAAAAGGCTAGAGACAAGTTTAGAAGATGGCTCAAGAGGAAAGCTGTAAATGCATTAATTATTGAGACAAATTTAGCTGGTTGGAACACTGCATAAATCAGCACATGGTCTGAAACTTTTATGGAAATAATTGCATGTGCCTTTGCAGATGTCGAATTTCTAAGCACCAGAGCTTTGGAGCTAGCAAACACAAAGGCAGACGTAAGAGGACCCGGCTGCTTTCAGGTTCCTGCTCAGGCAGACAGCTGAAAGAGATTTAATTTCTCCTGCAAAAAGTGAAACTAACTGAGCGTCACTGTTGAAATTCCATACACTTCCCATTTATTACTCCTATGTGAAGATGTATTGTAGACAGTCATAGAACCAGAACAGACAAGTTTACACTAACTCAGGCTACATGACGAGCTTGCCAAAAACTTGAAATCATTGTGGGATATCTGATAACACATTATTAGCAGTGCAAAGTGGCTGAATATCCCATGATCTTTCCTTCCCTAACCTTTCTCGGAATCTAAGTAGAGCACTCCTGTTCCAGGAAGTTTTCAGAGGCTTCTTCAAGGTGTTGTAGATGAAATCTACCATTTTTTTTTAACCTTTTTTTTTTTTTTTTTTTTTTTGTGATGGACTTCCTTGCAAAATAATAGGCAGTGGTAGCAAAGTGAGAGTTGATATATGGTCTGACTCTGAAATGGAAGATGGAGCAAAATGCCAGATGAGAAAGGCCCATCCTTTTGTACTGGTGTGAAGATGACATCGGGTAATGCTGTATGTGGTGTGCTTACCCCCACCTTGATGTAGGAAATCAAGCACAGGGATCAACTTACCATGACTGATTGCTATCCCATTTAAGGTTTCCTTTGCTGTCCAAATTCCTTAACCAATATTGCTTCAGCTGCTTAAGGAAAAGAAACATGAATGTTTGGTTTTGATTCAGCAAAGTACTTTAGCATTCGTCTAACACCAAGCACACAGGAAAGCTGATTTTCAGGGGTCATGACCAAAAAGCCTCACAAATAGGAGAAGGATAGCTCTGTATTCATCTGAATAGCTACCTCCTTCACTGATAGTTTCTAAGTCAGACCCTTTCCTTATTGAGAGAATTCCTGAGATTTCTGCTAAAGAGGTACCCACATAACCCACCACGTGGGTGAGGCTGCCTCAGCCAGTGGAGCCCTTTAGCAGAAGCAACCAGCTAATGCTTTGGTTGAGGAAGTGCTCATTACGTTGAGATTGCCTAGGGAGGACAGGGAGTCTGCCACTGGGGGTCCGTAAGAATGACCTCCAGGAACAGTGGAGTCGAGCTGATCCTCTGTGAGAGCAGGATGATGGAGCAGATGACTGCCAGAGGTCCCTTCCCAGGGATTTCATGGTCCCAACAGAGCTGTAATAACATGAATAAAAGGTCAGACATTTTACACCTCATTTGTGTGCCCTGTAATGGAAGAGTGATAGGTAACTGTTAAATCAGTTTTTATGGATAAAACACCAAATATCACTTAATATTTTAATCTGTAGGTATGGATTTCACTGTAAGATGGAAACCACTAGATTCTAAATCACTGTTTTCTTCCAGCGTGTTTTCATTCTTATTTGTTCATAACCTGAACAATCTGATCTTTAGGATATGATTGTAAAACCCATAACGGTAAATTTTGTGAAAAACGCAGATCTGATAAAACAGCTTTTATTTCTTTGTTGGATTGACAGCACGTTCCCTCACACTAGCTGATATTTTCAGATTGATTGCTAGGAGCAAGTTGTACATTAAAGGAAGAAAAAAGAAAGAAAAGAACCTGGAGAGACTGATACCACACATCACATCACTGATATACAAGGTGGCATTGCCAGGATAGACTGACTGAGCAAATCACCAATTTAATTTGGAATTAAATGCACTGAGGTGGATATTTTTGACAATTAGTGATGGTGTGGCTCAAGAAGTAATTTATTCCTTCTTTCTGGGATAACTGATGAGTTATGTGCTTGTGATGCATGCTGACAGGGCGTAGTCATACTTCTCAGGAACAGATGAATGGCCGAGAAAACCCTCCCTGCTACACAGTTATTACTCAGCTTGCATTCACATGGGAAATAGGTCTGAGAAGTGACTACAGCTTTGCTGCATGGAGAGAGCTTGAAAGCCAGTTGCTGGTTGCAAAAGAAGCAAAACTCCCTAAAACTTTCCTCACTGTCTTTTGGAAGCATTGTGCTACCAGGATAAAATTTGTCTGGTATAGGAAGTAGTGAGTTCACTCTTAACAGTAGGGAGAGGCAGTGCAGCCACGAAGAGTGGCTTCTCCCCTCCCATCATCCTGGGTGGATCTCACACCCAGGTAGGCTGGGCCCAGAAAACCTGTTGAGTCTTCCATTATGTTCTGGAAGGCACAAAGGGACACGAAGGGCAGAAAGTTTGTCTCTGAGGATGAGGAGGATGCCTCAGCTCAGCTTGCTTGCAGAACTGTTGTGAGCACTGTGCTGGAGACGTATCACCAATGGACACATGGAGTTTATCTCAGTTGCATTCCTGCCATCTTCCTAGTTATTTAGGAACACATCTTGAGGGATAGGTGAGGTCACTTGGTGAGTCAGGGAAAGGCTATGATTGAGTGGATGCAGTGTGTGAACAGAAAGCATCACTGTCTGTGACTGGCCAGCTTCCTTTTTTCCTCAAAATAGCATCTGAGAGCTGAATGAAGCTCCTCACTTCTGGTGGGCTGACCTTGGGAGGAAGCGGTAGAGAAATCATCTGGGAGTAACCAGCTATTCAAAACAGATCACAATCCTAACCAAGAAACTTCCTGAAAGGGTTACAGGGGAGAGGATGTGGAAACACCCAGGACATTCAGAACCTGCTAGCCGGCAAACTTTTGAAAAGAAACAGCAAAGCAAGGCGGCCTCTCCTCTACTAATTGAGAGAAATAAAGAGTTGAAATACCCCCTGGAACTGATGGAAAATCAGGTCAGAAACAGAAATATTCATGCATTCACTCTACTGGAGGGTAAAGAATTTCCAAACCCAATTTCTTTTGTGGAAACCTGGCTTCCTAAGGCTCGGAACGAGATGTAGAGAATGTCCCACTGCATGTGGTGTGCTGGTTCAGGATCCCTGCCAAGGCCATCACTCCCAATAACAAGCAAAACAAAATTGAGCTGCCAAGTTTCAAATGTTCATGGGAAAGGCAGGCTCATGACTGTAGAGAGTGCAATGAGGAAGCATGGGTTCATTTACTTCCAATTCAATCTGACTGTCCTCACTTGTTTTGCCATTGCCTCAGATAACACAGTTTCTTGTACTGACACAGAGCCCGGTGAAAGTACACCCGCAATTTAAGATAAGAGATGAAACTCATGGAAACAAGAAACCATCTGGGGCATTGTGGGCTGTGATGCCTCTGCTTGAGAAGTGCAGAAGCAGATGTGAGACCCTTCTGTGGAGGACAGCCTTCAAGCCTACGTAATACATGCCCTTTCCCTGATACTAAATGCTCTTTCTTTCTTATTCTTTACTTCACAGGGCTTTCTTCCTCTATCCTTTCTTTTTCATGATTATAGTTTTCCTGCTAGTATGCTGACTGATCTCATCTCTTGTGAGCTGTTGCCCTGATTCAAGAGTGTGGTTGTGCTTGAGACCTCCAGTCACCACCAGGAAGCGTCAGTGTGATTCTGGGGCAGCTCCCAGTTCTGCTCAGCCCCAAAGCTGCCCTACAGGAGTGTGATCTTATGATTTCAGTGATTTTCTGCAATGACAACTGTTGGTGGCTTCCAGCTCATTGCAATGCTTTAGGCACCCAGACAGACGCTTTTGAAGTGTTTTTGGTGTTGTCTTGATGTAATGTTGCCTCTTCCTCAGTATTTTAACTTTTGATGCTATGTCAAGTACATGGAAAGAAAAGAGAAGAAAACTCTCATATTTGTCTGGGCAGGTGAGTCTAGGACCATTTATAAAATTGTAAAAGATACTCCAAAATATTTAGGTTAATCGTCTGTATTTTAACTTAAAAATATTTTTAAAACAATACATAACAAAAATAAAACAAAGGATAAAGAAAAAATATACTTGTTGCTCAGTTATTTGCAGGCTTTCTTCTAAAGGTGCTCTGTGTGAGGGACCCCTGAGCTGCCAGGGCAGCTGGAGAGGTGTCTCTATTCTGACAGCACGGAGGTACCCCAGTGCTCATTAAACCTGATTGGGTTTTTATTTTATCAGCCAAGCCCCTTCAGATTTTGCAGCATCAACAACTGTTTGAGTTCCCCCTCCAACACAAGCCTCTCTTTGTCTTAATGTCTTCCTCTTCATGTGATGAATCACTCTGTGAAGCTGCTGGCCTCTCTCCATTGCATATGGGGTGCTCAGGCCACCTCGGAGGTTGTGAACTGGGAGGGGAGAATTTATGAATGCATATGCACATGGTCTTCTGTGCCCCAGGAAATGAAAAAAGGACTGGCAGCAAACCATGAGCAGCACCGCTGTCACCAGCACCTGGCAAAACCCTTGTTTTCAGCTCAGGAGCTCACGTACTGCATGTTCCAAGGTGGCAGGTCCAGGCAGGAGCAGGGAGAGGTCTCACGGCCCCAGTGCACCTAGGGCAGACCAAGCTGTGACTCAGTGAGCAAACACAGCATCGGCTGTAAAGCATCGGCTGGCTTTGCTGCTAATCTCTGATGTGTCTGTTTGCTTCCCAAAGGATTGAGCAGTGAGGGAATAACCAGACAAGGCAAAAGAATGGTGGAAAATATTTGCCTCCTTTTGATATAAATGTATTTCCAGAACAACATCCCTCAGTGATGACATTCTTATAAGAAGGAAATAGTAACAGAAACAGTAAACAAACCGAATTCATAAATCACTAAATAACAACAGTAATAATATGAGTATTTTCAACTTCATATTCTTTTGCAAACAAGAGGGGAATATGCACAAGGGAATGGTGCTGCATCATCTAAAGAAATAGGAACTCTTGTGTTTCCTTAATTCTTCTTAAGTTGTGCCAGGGGAGGTTCAGGATACTAGGAAAAATTTCTTCTCAGAAAGAGTGGTGATGCATTGGAACAAGCTGCCCAGGGAGGTGGTGGACTCACTGTCCCTGGAGGCATTTAAGAAAAGAGTAGCTGTTGCATTGAGTGTCATGGCTTAGTGATACAGTGGGGATGGGATGATCATTGGACTAGATAATCTTAGTGGTCTTTCCAACCTTAATGATCCTATGATTCTTTCTCTCTGGTGTCCCATCAGTATCTTGTTAGGCCAGCACACATGAGAGGGAGCCTCTGAAGAAATCCCAATGATCTCATGGCACAACTTTTTATTTTGCAAGTAAATCCAGCCCTTGGGAATTGAGGGTGCTTTCTTGAAAAGCAGTTTCTTCCCACTTTGTAGTTTGGGACATTCTGTATAAACTCTGGTAGAGGCTGCATAACATGTTGGTAAAGACACACAGAGCTGACACCGTGCTCCAGCTTACATCAGTGCTGCCATGCAGTAGAAAATACTTCCTCACCTCCAAAAAGGTACTGCTTCAAAAATGCAGTCCTTCAGTATGACTTCACATTACCTAAGCTGCTATTACTGCCCTTTGTGCAATAATTGCTACCTTATGTGAAAAGGAAAAATAGGAAAATGAAAGAAAATCTTTTACTGATTTTTTTTGCTTTAGATATTTAGTATAATTTTTTAATACTTTGTGCAAAAGTTCTGCACAAAATTGCCTGGCCTCAAGACACTGTGTGTTACAGGTGCTATAAATGTTACAGGGACCACCTGAGAGCCCCAACTGTTCTCACAGGGATAAATGTAGACAGAACAGAACAATTGTTCGTAATGAATATAATTCAACAAACTGAATATTCAATTTGTGAATTGTCCATGAGGAGATTGCAATTTTCTTGAGCTGTTTGGTGAATCACTTCTGAAATCTTTCTTCACTGGCAGCGTTTTGTTAGCAATTGGCTGGGACCATTTTGCATTCAAAGTTTGTGACTTGTGCTATTTGTATTAGGTATGCCTGTTCCCCGGTAGGATCTGTTCTCTGGTTAGATAAGTGTGCTTCTTGAAATTTGAATTTCTGTTCTGAGTAATTCTGAGTAATCCTGATTATGAATCTGAATTGTGATACTTTGAAAAAGTGTCCTCAAATATTTAGAATCTATTTGAAAAAGATTTGTGCTTTTAGCAAGCATTGGTAAAACAAGGAAGACTAAAACAGCAAGAGTAAGGCAAATTCATAAAAGCATTCAAAGGAATATTATGGCCTCTCCAAGTTCCTATGGCCACTCCATACTTGTCCTGTGATGGCTGAGCTATGATCAGAAACACATCATCTTGGGCCAAACAGTTTTGGGGAACTGCTAATTATTTGAAAGGCAGAGATGAAAGTAAACCTTTGACAGGTGAGGTGTAAGCAGCAAATTCTGGTGATGATCAAGTGCTTCACATGACTTATTCAGAGTTACCAATTACTTGACCCTGACCTGCTGGAGATGCTGGGGATGACCTGCTGGAGAGGAGCTCCGCAGAGAGGGACCTGGGTGTCCCGCTGGACGACAGGTTGGCCATGAGCCAGCAGTGTGCCCTTGTGGCCAAAAAGGCCAATGGCATTCTGGGGTGCATTAAAAAGAGCGTGGCCAGTAGGTTAAGGGAGGTGATCCTCCCCCTCTACTCTGCCCTGGTAAGGCCTCATCTGGAGTACTGTGTCCAGTTCTGGGCTGCCCAGTACAAAAAAGACAGGGATCTCTTGGAAAGAGTCCAGCAGAGGGCCACAAAGATGGTGAAGGGCCTGGAGCATCTCCCCTATGAAGAAAGGCTAAGTGAACTGGGTCTGTTTAGCCTTGAGAAAAGAAGACTGAGAGGGGACCTGAGCCAGGTCTATAAATATCTAAGGTGTGGGGGGCAAAGTGGCGAGGCCAGACTCTTTTCAGCAGTATGTGGAGACAGGACAAGGGGAAACGGCCAGAAACTGGAGCATAGGAAGTTCCGCACCAATGTGCGCAAGAACTTTTTTACGGTGAGGTGACGGAGCACTGGAACAGGCTGCCCAGGGAGGTTGTGGAGTCTCCTTCTCTGGAGATATTCAAGACCTGCCTGGACACCCACCTGTGCGACCTGGTGTGGGGAACCTGCTTTGGCAGGGGGGTTGGACTCGATGATCTCTGGAGATCCCTTACAACCCCTATGATTCTGTGATCCTATACAATAGAATCAGTGAGGTTGGAAAGACCACTAAAGGTCATCTAGCCCAACCATCAACCCATTACCACCATACTACTAAATCACATCACTCAATGAAACATCTGCCCTTTCTTAAACACCTCCAAGAACAATGATTCCACCATCTCCCCCAGGCAGCCTGTTCCAACACCTCACACTATTCACAAACATCCTATTGACCCAAGGAGAACCCTCTTTGGCATCTTTTATCTCTACCAGCAGCAAGGTCGTTGTGAAAATTACCTCAGCTGAAACAGTTTACAAGCAAGAGATTAGCTGGAGATAAGGTCACCTGGGAAGAACACCCTACCTTCAAGTTTTCTAAGAGACTTCAAATCTGTGGCTGTGAGGGAGGTCCTAGTGGTGAGTGCAAACAGGAAATGGTTCAGAAGACAAAGTTCATGTTTCTGTTGGCAATATCATACCGAATCATTCCAAAATGGTATAGACTGCTGAGGATTACTTTTGTTCAGGCTGAGCTTGGTGTTTTCTCTCTGTGTCCCCAGGATGACAGCTCACATTGAAGGTGAGTGAAGGGTAGAATCTGTGGGGTTGTTTTCTCCTCCTTGCTATTCAGTGGGATGTAGTGCTTTGTAGGAGAGGTATTTCTGAAGAGCTGAGAGGAAGGTAAGGGCTATGAATGGTGTTCATATAGGCAAAGCAGTCCCCTTTCCCATCTCACAACACTCAATGCAAATAGCTGCCAGCAAAATCTGCCTTTTGTGGTGAGAGCTAGAGGAAGGCTGGTGAGAATAACAGTCATGGGCTTGTTGAACTGGAAAGAAGACAAAGCCTTTTCTAATGCTTGCATCAGTGTTCTTCTAATCATGGTAAGAGAAAAGGTTAGAGGAAGCCTTAACTTTTGGTCACAAAAGAAGTATTGACAGAGCCTCAAATAAGCCCAGAAAAAATCTCTTCTGGTAAGAGTAAGCGTGGCAGAGAGCAGTGAAAATTAAAGGATTCACAGAGTCTCTCATTCAATTAGGAGCTAGTGTTCCCTGAGAGCCCAAAGCCTATCTGAATTAGCCTAATAAAGACAATGTGCTGTTGGCATCTATCATCCACCTGGGTATGAGCCCAGCATCTTTCCAGGAGAGTGAGCTCGGAGTACCAAGCAGTTAACAGAAAACCCTCAATTACAGGTGATCAGGGTTCAGCCCAGAGCTCCTACTAGTGGGTGCGTGATCAGTCTTCCTAAAACCAAAGGTCTGTAGTTAAAAAGGAAAAAAAAAAAAAAAAAAAAAAGCAGATTTAGCCCATTAATGATTTCATAAATGCACATGTCTGAGTAATGATTCCCTGTGTTATGCCTTCCTCCCACTCGTATTAAGCCATCATGCGTGGCTAATCTAAAACTTTGCATTAAGTCCTCCTGGTTTACCCATTCTGTGCTGAGAAATTGTGCTGGTGTTCAGCAAATCACTGACCCCTATCAAGTCCTTACAAGTACAAAATCGTTCATTTTATTTATATAAGTCATCCTACAGGCAAGATTTATAGGGCAGACAAAGTAAGTGCACCTGTGCTGGTCCAGTGGTAATTTCATTGTGTTATGTCCAGTGGGAGTCTGCTTATGGGCAGCTTTGATTGAGGTTTGGCTGGAATGACACAGCTGGCCAGCAAGAAGGGGTGAGCAGGAACAAGGCTCCATATGAAAATGGCTTTTGTGGCTCTTTTATTTCTAATAACCTATATTAAAGAAAAAATAATAATTCTTTTTGAACCAGAGGGGGGAAAAAAGCACTCATTGGCTGCATGAGGATTAACAAGGCAGTTTACCGTAATGGAAGGGAGGAAGCCTATTTATGGGAAGTACGGTGGAGAAGATGACTGTTTTTCTTGCAGTTGTTTGCCTTGCCTCCCTGTTGTTCTTTTTTTCATTTCTCTAAAACAGGCTTAGAAAGTGGTACAAATCATGTTATTTGTTAATATGCCAGCCTGGTGAGGGAAGAAGTTTAGCGGCCTGTGAAGAGAATGAGCACAAATCCTGTGATTTGTTAATTGCTTCTGTGTGCTTAACTTTCAATGACTGTTTTAAATATTTATCTTCCTTCTTCTCCAAGGATTTCTGTTTGTTGCTTTTAATTCCTTTCCGAGCCCAAACCTGGGGGGGCATATAGGAGATAGCACTCGCAAGGAATGATTTATGGTCTTCAACTTTCCACTTGGAATCTGGAAAAGCATCTCAAGTTCTCCATCATGGTGAAGGAAAGAAATAGTTTTGTTTAAGTAAGAAGCTTCACACAGCTTCACTTCTTTGCATTACTATGAGGAAGTGTCACTTCATGGCAAGTTACAACAGTGCTATCTGCAAGGGAATGGATCAGCCACAGAATTAGCCTTGGCTTGTCACAAACTTCTGGTGAACCAGTAAATGGCCAGTCTCAACACATTGTTTAGCAGCTATTATGCAAATTTATCAATAAATAGACAATTCAGCTTGCTCGACTCTTAGTCACCTTGTGTGTCTGCCCAGGAAATAGGAAACAACTTAATGAAGTTAACTATGGTCAGACTTGGATTTCTTTTTTTTCTTTCCTTCTTGATATTAACTATGATTGCTTGTGATACTGTGAAATTCCTTTCAGTTTTTACATGGTGTGAAAGGACCATTAACTGAGACATTCTGTGTAGTGCTGTTTCAGACCAAGGAGAGATATTGGGTCCCACTGGACCCCAAGTAGAAATCCCTGGATGGAGTACTATTACATGGAGATGTTTCTTTGTGATGTGAATCATGAGAAAACATTCAAATACCACAACGATTCTTTGTTTTTCAGTGAAAGTACTTCTTTCAGCTCGATTAAGTTGGGGGTGTAAATTAGTGTAAACAGCTTTGGTTATTTGTCGTGATATTTGTGTGTCCTCAGTGTCCCACAGGTGTTATCTGGGGGTGGAATTTTTCATTTATCATTTGGGAAAGCATCACTTTAAAATGTCTATCATACAGTCAGGAAGGATAAGCCTTCTGACTGAAGACACCAATTATAAAATCTGTATACTGAATGCCTAAAGGTTACAACTTGCAAACAGCCAGCTGATGAGAAAATATTGTGTGATGCTAGTCACTAATCATAGCTGCTTAACAACGACATTTCCAGGAATCAGGATCGATTTGCCAATGATTCACGAGCCATAGAAAGTATGAAATTTGTAACATACGTTATTTGAAGTGAGTGTTTTGATCAGTTCAGTAAGTGTCAAGAGCTGCTTCTCAGTAGTTGCAGAGGAGGAAGAAATCCAAGCCTGATGTTTTTCACGTAACTCATTTTTTTCAGTTAAATACTGACATCAAAAGTTTGTCAGACTGAGATGGAGTCTTTCTCCTTCAAAACTAAAACAAGTCAGTCTATTATCATCTCCATCCATGTTATGTACAGCAAAATGCTGGCCCCACTGAGACCGGTGACAGAATTCTCACTCATTTAGTCTCATGTCAAAGGATGGATTTTTATTGACGCTCTGGGGAGTGATTATTTACCCATCGTCCCAAGAGAGCATTTCAAAAGGATCTATTTAAGGTGCTCTTCCGTAAGAATCAGTTATCCTGAGGCGTGTGATACCTCATATAGTGCACTGCGCTTAAATACCCTCTCCAATAGCTCATGTTTTTATTCAAGAGAGGAGATGGATAGGTCTCTTCTGCTGGCAATGCTTTCAGAGTGTGTCAGGGCAAAGGGAACCTAATTAGAGAGAAGAAAGAAAAATGTGGAAGTGACTGTTTGCAGAGGGCACTGTGGAGAGGAAGCTTCATCGTGTCTCTCTCACATTACACATGCTGAGGCTGTATTCCTCTGACCATAAGATTAATGATGCCAAGCCAGACATTATACTCATGTCTCAAGGGTCACAAGCAAACTTCTTCTTTTATCATCTGTTTCTCATTTTACTGGCCACTAAGGTATTTACTTAGGAATTAATATATATCCAGGTTAAAGTAGATTAAACTGAAAACATGCCACTGTTTACTGGATACATCTGCTCTCATTAGTGTAACTTGTTGCTGTTGGCATGAAATGGTTTAATTAAAAGAGCACCATAGGAATCACAGCCTGGTCCCAGTGAAGCTCCTCAGGCAGATATGAAGGACTGGTACGCATCATGCAGGCTGTAGAGAGAAGCCAGGGCTCCCCTTCCCTGTCACTCCTTCAAGTGGTCTCTCCTGGGAAGGAGAAAGAGAATTCAGCACTTCCACTTCTATCAGACCACTCTTTTCTTTTTTTTCCCCCCAGTTATACTCTATGTAGTCTGGCCCAGCTTGTATCTTTAACATCTGTGAATGTTATGTATTTATTGGTGACTTAGGTGTGGGGTGCAATGGTTGGTGAGTTAGCCAAAGAAGGCAGAAGCCCTGGAATAATGATGCAGCAACCAACTCCATAAGCACTGAAGTAGCACCTGCTTAACTCTGAAGTGAAGTGCAGAGGCACCATCTTCCCTGTTGCCCTGGTGACTGTCTCAGAGCAGTTTCCCAGTACTGGCAGTGCCTCAGAACTGAAATGGATTCCAGAAAATCTAGTGATTCCCTTGGAAGTAATGAAAAAAGTGAATCAGCAGTTTCATTTGCCTTCTGTTTCCTGGGTTTTGAGATGATACCTGGCAACTGCATTCAGAGATTAGTTTTTTTCAATTATGTAGGTTAGAAATTGGGCTCAATTGGGAAACTGTGCTGACTTGTGAAAGGCACAGAAATTTTCAAAGTATGTTATTAGTGCATATTCTTACTTAAATATGTTAAAACCTGGTAACCAGGGAACTTCTCTGGGATTTTGAGCATGGAGTCAGATTTCGGGCATGCCTATCTTAAGCAGCTTCCCTGTCCTTGCTGACAGTTTTCCTATTCTCCAGGAACAATTCGCCCCAGTACCTAAACATAAGCACCTGATTGCCCCTATTAGACATAGAGGCCCAAAGCTCTATGAGATAGTAGGGGGAGGAAAGGCTTAATCAGAGAGTGGCTGAAAAAGAATCATTGTATCGTTAAGGTTGGAAATGTTCCATAAGACCATTTAGTCCAAACACTGAACCATCACCACCATACCCACTAAAGCTTGTCCGTCAGAGAAGACCTTGGCAATCACCCCTACAATGTATTTTCTTGTTACAGTAATACTAAGCAATACGTTTAAGATGTTCCACCTTAAAGCAAAGGTGACTCAGTTTTCTGGTGGTGTGGGAGGCAGTAGACAATCTGAGTCCTGCCACGTCTGACTGACACTGCAGATTCTGTACCTTTCTCAGCTCTATCTTGGTCTAGTCACTTGGTGAAATGGCTGTGTTTTTGAAGGAAAGGTGCTATCACTTCTGCTTTGAGAGAAAATCAGCCACCTACTCCTCATATAGCAAGCAGGATAGTGTGGTTAAGGCATTTCCATTCTTTCTGCAGCAGTAAGTGCAATGAGTGCTTTCTGAGGCACTTCCTAGAAAAATGTCCATCCTGCTAGGACTTGCCAGTCCCTGCCATGTGAAGACTGAGACCTGTGTGCACAGACTTTTTCCCCAAGGTACTGCATCTGAGATGGAGAAACTTTCCCATTCATGGTGGCCAGGCAGCTTTTGAGGGACTTCTGGCTAGCTGGGCATCACAGTGCTGTAGGGGTTGACCTTGAAAGAGCAGAAATATCATAGAATCACAAGGTTGGAAACGGAAACAACCTACAAGATCATCTAGTCCAACCGTCCTCCCATTACCATTGCTACCACAAGCCACTAAACCATATCTTGTAGCTCCTCATCCAGATACCTCTTGAACACTGCCAGGGATGGTGACTCCACCTCCCTGGGCAGCCATTCCAGTGCCTGACCACTGTCTGAGAGAAAAAGTTTTTCCTTATGTCCAGCCTAAACCTCCTCTGGTACAACTTGCGGGCATTTCCTCGGGTCCTGTTTGTTGCCTGGGAGAAGAGGCCAAACCTCTCCTCATCACAACCTCCCTTCAGGAAGTTGTAGAGTGCAATGAGGTCTCCCCTGAGCCTCCTCTTCTCCAGACTGAACAATCCCAGCTCCCTCAGCCGCTCCTCATAAGATTTGTGCTCCAGACCCCTCACCAGTTTCGTTGCCCTTCTCTGGACACGCTCCAGGGCCTCAATGTCTGTCTTGTAGTGAGGGGCCCAAAACTGAACACAATACTCGAGGTGCGGCCTCACCAGTGCTGAGTATAGGGGGATGATCACCTCCCTGCTCCTGCTGGCCACACTATTTCTAATGCAGGCCAGGATGCCATTGGCCCACTTGGCCACCTGGGCACACTGTCAGCTCATGTTCAGCCGAGCATCAACCAATACCCCCAGGTTCCTTTCCTCTTCACAGTCATCCAGCCACTCATCCCCAAGCCTATAGCGCTGCATGGGGTTATTGTGTCCAAAGTGCAAGACCTGGCACTTGGCCTTGTTGAACCTCAGCCCAGTGATCCAGCTTATCCAGATCCCTCTGAAGGGCCTCCCTACCCTCAGGCAGATTGACGCTTCCTCCCAACTTGGTGTCATCTGCAAACTTATTGAGGGTACACTCAATCCCAGTGGTGATGGGTTATATGAAGCAGTGGGCTGCAGGTGCCTTCTTCCCATCTAAACAGCAAAAGCCAGAAAACGGAGATGGTGAAAGACAAATGGACCTCAGAATGGAGTCTCAGAGTAGACCACTAAGACATCTAGAGGAAAAATTAACAGCTCCTAATGGCCTCACAGGTTGGAGGTCATAGGACCCCACCTTGCCTGTTTGAACCAAAGCTCTGTTTTACCTACTCTTTTTTTTTTTTTTTTCCCTAAGAATCTTAATGTTTTCCCCTTGGCTAGCTGCAAGGACAAGCTGCAATGTGGAGCCAGGGAGCAGAACCTGGAATGAGGATGTGTTTGTTTGGATGAACACAGTTTCCACGTATAAATGCAATAAAGGGAAAACACTACCTAAATTCACTTGCTGACTGTTTTGTTCCAGTGTCATGGCCCAAGAACAATCACCCAAACTCATCCATGTGTGAAAATTGTAATATTGGAAAGGGCCTCTATGTTTGCTCTCCGTGGTATTTCTTTACAGTGACATTCCTCTGTAAGTGGATACAGAAATAACTTCAGATTACAAATCGGAGTAGGCAGTTGTATTTGTTTAGTAGTGTAGCTGCATTGATTGGCATTCTCCAATTCAGGAGAAATGTTTTTAACCAGCCAGAACAACAAATAGCACTGCAAAATCTTCATGGGTTACACTGAGAGCATTCAAATATAAAAGCAGCTAGGTGTTTCAGGATCCAAAATAGGTCTATTTTTAAATGGCAGTGGTTAAGAATAGTTATTTATTGTTTGAACATAGCAGCACCTACTGGTTCCAGCTAGAAATCAAGACTTCATCACAATAGGTGTAAAGTGTAGGAAAAAGAGGTTTCCTTCTCCCTTGGTGGTTTTATTTTGGGTAGGAGGCAACAGGTAACATGTTTGGACACCTCCAAGAAAAGGAAGGAGTAGGAGGGAATGGTAAGACTGGTCCAGCCACGATATGCTGGCTGTTTCTTGTTGGGCGGGGCTGAGGAGCCAGGAAGGTGGTATTATCCCTAGATAGCTTTCTGTAAAACAATAGCTAAGCTATTTGGCTTGGCAGGTATCAGGTTGGCTTGGCTGTGCTCATTTTACATCCTGCCTGCAGGACACGGGATACCCTGGAAGCATCCTTTCCCACCCAGTCCCACCAACCAGCAAAAGCCATACAGCAAACTTACGAATTGGTGTTCCTCCTCTTCCTTCCCCAGCCTTGCTCCCCAAAATCCAGACCTTTACTTCTGTGTCCATGCTACCAAGTTTTGAGCAGAGATCTGGGCTGAGAGGCAGATGGAAAACATCTATGCTTTCTCCTGAATCTGTTTGCAAATCCTTTCATTTTTTTTTGGAGACCTGGTGATCTTCCATCCTCCTAGAGAATAACATCAAAAATTTCAGAGTGGTTTAATGTATTTTCTCATGATAGAGAATTGAATTATCTACAAAACTGACGCTTTCTGCACAAATTATAGTTTTCTTCCATTATTCTCATGGAAAACTTTCTTGTCTTAGTGGTGAACTCAAGAAAATGTGTTTGTTTTTGTTTTTTCTTTTTTTTTTTTCCAGCAATACTTTAAATAGATACGATCAAGAAGAGTTTTGTCTAGGCCAGGAATCATAGGAAACAAAGAATAGTTAAAATCTGAATTCAATTCCATTTTAAGATATCTCTTTTAGAAGTATCTCTGCATAATGTCTCAGAAATGTCCAGGGAAGTTCTGTCATTTCTGTTTTCCATCTCAGAATGAAACCAAAAGAAGCAAACAGTCTTACAAGAAAGCTTGTTCTTAGACAAGATTTCCAGTTTCCTATGTTTTCATCCTCATGAGGCTTACATACAGCATCCAAATTTTTTCTTTTTTAAACTGAAGCCAGAGTAAAAACCTGCTGAGGTTTCCCCATCACTAATTAGAGCATGCATGTGAAATTATTTGCTGTGAAGGTGAAGTGTAGTGTTAAATTAAAATCAAATGCACCAAGAACAAATTTCTCCTGCTTTGGCAAGTGATGGAGTTGGTCTTTTGATGGGTAGTTCTCATTTTGTCACACTGCTTTCCTAAATGATCCAAAAGGATGCAAGTGAACTTTTTTTGTTGTTGTTTTTTATCTTTTTTTTTTTTTTTTTTTTT
>JACDJE010000028.1:3883406-3907930 GCA_016647715.1 Pavo muticus | reverse complement strand
TGTGGAGACAGGACAAGGGGAAACGGCCAGAAACTGGAGCATAGGAAGTTCCGCACCAATGTGCGCAAGAACTTTTTTACGGTGAGGTGACGGAGCACTGGAACAGGCTGCCCAGGGAGGTTGTGGAGTCTCCTTCTCTGGAGATATTCAAGACCTGCCTGGACACCCACCTGTGCGACCTGGTGTGGGGAACCTGCTTTGGCAGGGGGGTTGGACTCGATGATCTCTGGAGATCCCTTACAACCCCTATGATTCTGTGATCCTATACAATAGAATCAGTGAGGTTGGAAAGACCACTAAAGGTCATCTAGCCCAACCATCAACCCATTACCACCATACTACTAAATCACATCACTCAATGAAACATCTGCCCTTTCTTAAACACCTCCAAGAACAATGATTCCACCATCTCCCCCAGGCAGCCTGTTCCAACACCTCACACTATTCACAAACATCCTATTGACCCAAGGAGAACCCTCTTTGGCATCTTTTATCTCTACCAGCAGCAAGGTCGTTGTGAAAATTACCTCAGCTGAAACAGTTTACAAGCAAGAGATTAGCTGGAGATAAGGTCACCTGGGAAGAACACCCTACCTTCAAGTTTTCTAAGAGACTTCAAATCTGTGGCTGTGAGGGAGGTCCTAGTGGTGAGTGCAAACAGGAAATGGTTCAGAAGACAAAGTTCATGTTTCTGTTGGCAATATCATACCGAATCATTCCAAAATGGTATAGACTGCTGAGGATTACTTTTGTTCAGGCTGAGCTTGGTGTTTTCTCTCTGTGTCCCCAGGATGACAGCTCACATTGAAGGTGAGTGAAGGGTAGAATCTGTGGGGTTGTTTTCTCCTCCTTGCTATTCAGTGGGATGTAGTGCTTTGTAGGAGAGGTATTTCTGAAGAGCTGAGAGGAAGGTAAGGGCTATGAATGGTGTTCATATAGGCAAAGCAGTCCCCTTTCCCATCTCACAACACTCAATGCAAATAGCTGCCAGCAAAATCTGCCTTTTGTGGTGAGAGCTAGAGGAAGGCTGGTGAGAATAACAGTCATGGGCTTGTTGAACTGGAAAGAAGACAAAGCCTTTTCTAATGCTTGCATCAGTGTTCTTCTAATCATGGTAAGAGAAAAGGTTAGAGGAAGCCTTAACTTTTGGTCACAAAAGAAGTATTGACAGAGCCTCAAATAAGCCCAGAAAAAATCTCTTCTGGTAAGAGTAAGCGTGGCAGAGAGCAGTGAAAATTAAAGGATTCACAGAGTCTCTCATTCAATTAGGAGCTAGTGTTCCCTGAGAGCCCAAAGCCTATCTGAATTAGCCTAATAAAGACAATGTGCTGTTGGCATCTATCATCCACCTGGGTATGAGCCCAGCATCTTTCCAGGAGAGTGAGCTCGGAGTACCAAGCAGTTAACAGAAAACCCTCAATTACAGGTGATCAGGGTTCAGCCCAGAGCTCCTACTAGTGGGTGCGTGATCAGTCTTCCTAAAACCAAAGGTCTGTAGTTAAAAAGGNTCTTCACCCTACACATATAGGAAAAGCCATGCAGTTTTCCGTTCTCCTGCAGAGAGAGGTGCCAGGTGAGAGCAGCTCTCGTTTTATCACGCTGGTGGCAGGATGCAGTGTGGTGTGGGGCATGACTGTTGGCCAGGCAGTAGTCTGTGTGTGTGTGCGCCTGCTGGGCTCACACCCTAACACCATGGCCAATCTTCTGTAGGCAGCAATAAGCATTTCTTGGCTGGAACAAGAGCCCCAGTGCTTTGCTCAGTTGAAATTTACCCTTCTTGCTTTAACCAGATGTATTTTGCTTGCAGCAAATGCAAGCAAAGATTTGTATCAGAGAGAGAAGGCAGAGATGCTCCAGAGATTAAACACCATGATCTTCTCTTGGTAGCCACCCCTATTTTGTTAAAAACAAAGCAAAACAAAAAACACATTACAATATTAATTCACTGCATGTATGGTTCACCTGAGGGACAGCTCATTACCAAAGCAGTATGCCCACCCTGATAACAGTCACATACAAATCAATGTAAGCACCTTGTTCTCTATCAGTTGCCTGCAAGCTGTACATATATTGCACAAGCAATATTGCTGAAATCCTTCTAAAACACAGAACGGCAGCTTTCCATATTGAGAGTTAAATTGCCTGATGCTTGGCCTATGGTCCACTTAAGGTTTATTAATATACAACAGAATATCTTCAAAGTTATGGTTTGCTGTCTTGGTGATTGTTTTAACACAACTTTGCAGCAAGTGTTTTTTCATTGTTTACTTCTCAAGGCCAGGAAATCTTCTGAAGTAACAAGCTCCATTTGCTGTGAGTTGATGCTAAGATACTTCAAATTAAAAATAAGTAAGAATTTTAAGCACAGGAAAATCTTACGACTGTAACAACTTTCCATCCCTCAACTTTTTAAAATTGCTATTGAATGGGATCAGATAAGGTTCCCAAAGTGTTAAGTCTGGAATAAGCAGAAATGAAATTTTGGAAGGCTGAAGGATTTGTACTTTTAAAACCCGTGAATGCCATATAGGAAAAGCTTCCTGGCTTTTCTATGTACTACTAACACCACCAGCCTCTGAAAATGGCAAAATAAATCCAATTCCCTGTGCTCAGTCTAAAAATGTCATAGACTTCATAGACTCAAATCACTTAGTGATTGTTATTTTCTGTCTAGTAATTTAAAAAAAAAAAAATATATCAACAATAAATTAAAAATACCCCCAAATCAGCAAACCCCAAACCACCAAACTGTAAGCTAAATTCCCCTGAAACTGGCAGATGTTTGATCCCAGTGACACAAGTTACTGTAAGCTTGGAATTATATCAATTACTCTCCATTAATACCTGAGGGCTTGCTGCTATGATGGTTAATAAGCCAAATCCTGTGGTACCCATTCCATTTGTGGGGAAGGTCAAGTGCAATTAAGGAGTGGAGGATCTGTGGTGAAAGCAGCTCAAGTGCAATACAGGAGTGTTTGTAAATCAGGGCCAGGTAGTTCAAGCACTGCTGGATTTAATCAGAAGGTGGGCTCTGCTCCATGCCATCCAGGCTGAGAGGTCTACAGAAACTCGCTCCACTTTGATCCCCTCTATACTGTGCACCTATAGCTTATGGCTGCAGCTCAGCAAGGTGTACAGGGTGGTAAGCGCATTTGGGGTCTAGCTAGGGCACGTAAATGCAGAGAGAAGCCAAATGACCTCATAACTTTTTAAAATTATGAGTCAATCTTCTATAAGAGAAATTAGCAGATAGCTGGACAAACTATTCTGATGCCCGATTACCCACCCCCTATTGCTGACATTATCTTTAGTTTCAGTTTAGATTCCATCATCCAGGGTACACTGTGCACATCTGATTAAAGATATCAACTCCTCAAGAGGATGAGGTCAAGTCATCTCTTACTGTGACCCAGTCTTCTTGACTTGGTCTCTTGCAAACTTTGCCATTTCTTCCTAAACTCCTGTTAGCTATTTAATGGATTTCAAACTGCACAGTGAAGACTGGACTATCCATTGATGGTATCTGGTGTCACCAAAGTTAACTTTCTCAGACATACTTGATGCTGTCTTCTTCAGGACATCAGTAAGTTTCTTTTTGACCAGACTTATTTTCCATAAACTCATCTTGATTGCATTAATTATGCTTCTATCTGCTAATTATTTCCTGATTTTTTCCTCTCTATCAGATTTTGCATGCTGTCAATTCTGGATGAACCAACTGACAGTTACTCAGGGTTTTATCAGTGGCCTATTTCTAAACTGACACAATAGAATCTCCCAGGCTTTATGACTTCTCTAATTTTCCAAGAGCTGTTACAAATTCAGATCACTGACTCAGAAAGCTGGTCCACAGATTTTCTAAGAAAGCTGTGATCTTCATGGTCCTGGCCTTCAGACAAGCTTGGGGACAATAACTCTATACAAGCTTCTCTTCCTGGGACTCTCAGCAACTAGCTTTGGCTATCTACAAGCCAACATCCAGCCTAAGCTTGTCAGGCTTGCTCTCTCCCAAGTTAGTGGAGAGCAGGAAGCACTAACAGAGGAGATTCCCGACATCCAAGGGGAACATAGCCCTCTGCAGATGCCTATCTATATCTAGTGATGAAAGAAGAAGTCCAATGGACTAAATACATGGCTGATTGTTGAGCTTTCTTGTGGGCTGGAGGAAAACTCTTGTCTTGACCTAGTGTTCCACATCCCGTAAGCTGCACCCAGAGGAGCTCTCTGGATTTGTTTCCCACTCAGTGAAAGAGGCAGTCACCAGATCATGACCCTTTCTGTGAGATTTCTTTCTCAGATATATTCTTACATGAGTCACTGTATCTTGAAAGCTCATCTCAAGCAATAGTCACTTATATGTTAATGCCTTCCAGACTCGTTTCAGTTCTTCCCAAGCTATCCTTTGCTTCACTGCCATTTTTCTTTATTTCTTCTACAAACCCAGTTTGCTTCAACCCAGGCCTTCCCAGCCTGCTGAGACTTCTGTACACTCTTCTATCTGTTAATACACACAGAAGCACATAGATAAGTGTGAGTCTGTGAAGTTTATTTTAAGAAATAGCAGAAACCAGTGATTCCTGGAATGTTTAATATGAGCAGGGTATCGTTGCCCTGTAAATAAACACATTAAGCAGGCTGCATTGTGTTGACGGAGGTCTCCCTCGCCCATCCCAGCCTGTCATTGCAGGTTCTGAAGGAAGTTCTCCAGAGAAAGAGCTCTTTTGTTTCCTTCAGACCGTGTAGTTTGCATAATCTAGTTAAATACAACGAAGACACACACAGAGGATTGTGGGGGGAAATGGTTGTATAAGTAAAGGCTGAGTTTTCTGCCTAATCTGACAACAATATAATCAATCGTTTATTTGCGTACACTGGAACAACTTCTTGGGACTGCGGCCTATTCCTGTTTCCCAACAACACTGTCATTAAAACAATGGGGACTGTAATTACTGTGATAAAAAAGGCATTATTTCTCCGGTTCTTCATCTGGCCCATGTGCAGAAGGAAGAGGTTTTCTTTATAATCTCCGGGACCAGAAGGCTCCTTCTCCCGCCGGCTCCACGCGCACAAAAGATTTCTCCGCACCGGAGGCCGCAGTGTGAGAGCCTTTGTCTGAAATGAAAGGGCACAGCCCAGGCCTTCTGCCAGCACCGGCCGTGCATGAAAGCAGAGCCTTTATGTCCCCGCGAGCTGCTGAACGGCACACAGGGCTGTAAAATCTGTCCTCTCCTATCACCTCAGCTGCCACCGTTCTGCTGCAGTGCCACCAGGCCCTTGAAAAAGGCAGAGTCCATGCCTTACACCCTTGCCAAGGTGGGGACGGAGAGCAGGAAATCTTGCTGGGCCCAGTGAGGAGGGTGGGTTAGTAAAGACCTCTCAAACAGTCGATCCAACTATTTCTGCAGCTGGGCAGTCTTGTTCCAGCAAATTTTAGCTTCAATTCAGTTCAATTTCTTGTAAAACCTGCTAGTTGGGCAGATCACTTGTTTGCTATGAGCTTGCTGCCCATGTGTGTTTTTCTCTTGATCTTTGTGGAGAAATGCTTTAAATGAGACACGTAGCTCATATAAAATCTGAGGACAGAGCCTAGAGAGCCAAACTGCCACCCAGCTGCGGTCAGCATCTCTCCACTGCCTTCAGCGGAGCTGCACTGACTGGCACCCCTGAAAATCTGGGCTGACTCCAGCAGGGGCGAATGGAACTGCAGTGGCAAGAGATGAGAGGGCACATCAGCAGCAAATATTTCTCTGCTATCTGGTGTGAGTGGCTGCTGGGGGAACATTCACCTCCCCACTGATGAGAATGGCAAAAGCGAATCAATAAGTGCTGACACGACCACTGCTGTTGTTAACACCCTCTTTTAGAAAAATGTTTACCCCATTGCAAGCATAACTGATGTAAATTAAATGTGTCAGGCTGAGCAGAAACCTACCCCCTCCCTGGAGCTGCTCGCCCCTCGTTTGACAACGTTCAAACAGCAAGCCCGCTCACGTGTGAGTGGAGACTACCAAAAACATTGCATCAAAAAGCAGAAGCCATCCTGTTACAATCTGCAGCTTGTCAGGATTTGACAGTGTTGTGAAATATAAATGATCTCTGAGATAGCAACGCCTGCCTAAGTCACCGGTAAACAGCTCCCTCATTAAAGAGATGCTTTAGAAATGACAGCACCAAATTACACTAATATTTTGAAGAAGTGCTCTCCAGACAGAGATCCTAAAGCAAGATTTGCCATTCATTTGCCAAAAAAACAATTATTTGCTAGCAGAGGCAATGTGGCCTTGCCGTTGAAAAAGAGACACCATTAAGAAGAATTTAATTGAGACAAAAATGGACTTCTCTGGATGTAAGAAAAAGGATGATGAAAAGGGAGATGGATTTTTTTGTAATGCTCCTTTTTTTTCCTTCATAAAATCATCTGTAACCTTCTGTGACCCATAGATTGTCTTTGGTTCTAAGTTTGTTCAATGCCTAATTCAATATCCTTAGCCATGACAGTAACTCATAGGTTCTAACCCACAATACAATCTTGCTAATGGTTATAAATCGCTAGATCTGAAACTTGCTTGATCTGAAAGTATATTCTAGTGTTCGGTGCCCTCTGTAACCTCTTTGGAGAACAGATTCAGAAGCAACCCTTGGGAAAGAACCCTGAGTCATCCTGCCTCTCTTTTTAACATTTGGATTTTCCTTGGAGACTTTTTGGCTGGATTTTACCTTGATTTTGCTTATCTTTAAGCAACAGATCTCTATCAAGATCTGTTGAGATTAGAGTCCAAGATAGAATCCCTGCAAATGAAATCATTAGAAATTTTACCTGCATCGTGCATTGAGTCAGACAGCAGGATAATACAGGCTGCTTGTATTTCTCAAGTGAGGAATCACTGAGATCAGCCTGTGTCAGAAAAACCACTCGTAAGGACAGGCTATAGGCAGGGATAGAAAGCATTTCTAAAGATTTCCAAACTTCTCTGGGGGATGAAAAATATTTGATGCTTGTCAGCAGGCTCTGTCTGAGCTTCTTTTATAGTAACGTTAACCACTAGAAGACCAGTTTGCAGCAGGCTGTCTGCTCCTTCCCTTCAACAAAGATCTGGGCTCTTCTTTAGCACAGCTCTCTTGTACCTGCCATTGTGCAGCAGTGAGACCCTCCACCCATCACCTTCCGTAACAGGAACTCAGCACAGGAAATTCTTCTGTGTCCTTAATGTGTCAGTGAAAGTTATTTCTACTACAGACAGGTCCCATCAGTCCTGGATGTCATATTTTCATTACATTGTTCAGTTGCTCCTTTAGGAGACTTTTTTCATTTTCTGAAGATTTTTAGCACATCCATCCAGCAGTTGGTTAAGGTGATAATCTCTTCCTTTCCTCTTCTTTTTTTTTTTTTTTCCCACTCAGAATCTCATATAGAGGCCCATATAGCTGGCTGCAGCCATGTTAATATGCATAAAAAATGGCTATAACATCTACTGATGCATCTGAACACAAATGTAGGCATCTGAAAACTTATGTGGTCACTCCTCTTTTTTTTTACACTTTTAAGTTAGACATGATACTTCAAACAAAAACTTCAGATTAACTCTGTCAATCACCTAGATTTTACACAAAAAGGAAAATACCCTGTAGTATCCTTACAATACAAATATCCCAAATACCCCTGCTTTCGTCTTACAAGCATAGCACATGTATGCTGAGAATAAGAGAAACACAGCGCTATAGAGTAAAGGAAAATATTGTTTTGATACTATGTCCACCAGATTCTGATATATAACATAGTTTCATCCACTCTAACAAAATATTTGGAAATATTTGGTTAATATAATGCCTGGGATTTTTGAAGAGCTAATAATAAATTACACTGACTGTACAAAGAGTAGGCATTGTGTTAAATAGATCTCAATTTATGAAGAGTTTGGTCTCCACCAACCAGATGGTGAGATGGGAGCATGTCCTTCGCAACAGTGGAGACTTAAGCAAGATTCTGAGAGCTCATTTAGTTTGTTCCAACATTTTTGTTGCTTTTATCAGATGGAAACAACACTTAATCCTTGCTGTGTTGCAGAGTACTGAGCAGTAAGAGAGTGCTCTGCTGCACAGCTCCACAAGACAGCTTCAGAGCCAGACATGCAAGGCTGGGAGAGGTGTCATCGTCTACCGGTGCTAGCTGGGATATCCCTACTTTGTCACAGGCTGAGAAGAGGGGCCCCACATCTTCAGCATCCTCCCATAGGCTTCAGGTTTGAATTTCTTGCAGAGTGAACAATCTCTGGGTATTTAGAAAACACTGAGATTGTATTAGACGCTGCAGCAAATAAGTACCATAAAAACTATTAGCTACATATGACATAAGAATTTATTGCATTCCCAGAGCACATGAATACTTGTCTTGGTTTGTGTTCATGATTCCCCACACTCCCACCTTTGCATGTTTTTTAATAAGATTTTCTTCCTTACTTGGTTTGAAATTAGATGCAGAGGCCTGATACATTTAATCTGACAAGGAAGCCACAGCTGTCAAGAGCTGTAGTAAGGTGTGAATGAAAAGCTTATGCTGACAGAGGAATCCATACTCATAGCTCTGATTTCTTTGGGCAGATTCAACTGTAGTCTGCTGAAAACACTTAGATGTTACACAAGAGCACAAGATACCATGATTCCTTGCCAGCTTGCTTTTCTTAACACTGCGTGATTGTTCTTTTCTTTCCTCTACATCTAAAGTGAGGGAAAGAACCTGACGTTCATTGTGATGCCCATTGAAAGTTTTGTTCAGCCAATGTAAAAGGTATAATTTATAATGTCTTCCTCGCAATAGCTTCCTTAAATTACTTCACATTGATCAGTTCATGTTTTTAATGGGGATTTGGCTTGTTATAAAGTGGAAGTTACTTATTCTGGTAAGAAAAAGACAATAGTAGAACAGCTGAAAAGATATGGGCTTGAAAGTTATATAGTTTTAACAGTGGTATAGATCCCTCTTGAAACCACAGAGTCAAGAAGATGGAAGATGCAGTGCTGCTATGTCTGATGAAATTACAAATTCATAGAATCATAGAATAACCCAAGTTGGAAGGGACCATAAGGATCATTGAGTCCAGCTCCAGGTTTACCCTTCGGTTCTGCATTACTTATCTTCCCATGTAGACTATACTTCAGGTGGGTGAGAGTCAGAGGGTTGCTAATGCTTCACGCAGCCTGGAGCTGGAAAGGCCTCTGTAAATGGGAATGTGGGACATTTAGTAAGCACTTAGTTGAAGCCTGGCTTGTTGAGAAATGGTTAAAAACTTCCCTGCAACTGCCCAGACTATAATCTTCAGCAACAGCACAAATGCTGGTATTCTGGTTGTCTTGTTACATCTGTGTAACAGTAATACTGTGTATATTTTTTAAATATACAAATGCTGTTTATACACATAACAGAAAATAATAAATACATGTAAGGTTAACTCTATATCAGACTTTTAGTAAACCAGCAATTGAGTGCATAAAAATACACCCACACTCCATAGTTATTCCTCTAAAATAACATTATTTTTTCTACAAAGCCCAATTAAACCAACAAGAATTCCACCAAGAATAGAAAGTTCTCTGTCCTCAGACAGCTAATATATCTCACTTAGGCTTTTGAGAGCCCTAAAAGCAAAATTTAGTAGCTTGTTTTCAGCAACACTCTTCTACAAGGGAGAAAAAGGAATAATTTATTTTTGATTCATAGGAAAAGTGACTATGCACTGGATCACCAGCTGGTATTTTGATGATTGTCTTTGTGGGATATATTATGGGCTCTAATTAAGTAAACCCTCTCACATGTCTATAAAGTGCACTGTTAGGCAGTGGAACAACCTCTTGCCTATGAGTGGACTTGGATCAAGCCTGTAGCAAAGACAACTGTGTGTGTAATAATTCTATCCAGAGTTCTAACAGTAAATGTCAGATAAGGCTTCAAAGCATATAACGTGCTGAAGGGAGGAATTTCAGAGGAATCAATGCTTTTCCGTTTTGTTTGGTATGGTTTTACAGTAATATGCAACAACACTTGACTAACTGTAGTCATCAAAAACAGCAAAACATTGGAGCAAGTAATGGACCCACTGAGGTGCCATGGAACTTGTTAGAGCTGGAGAGAAAAAGCTGTTCTGAGGAGAAAAGGTTTAATTCCCCTGCAGAAACTTAGCGTGGAGCCAAGGAGCACAGGAGAGAGTCCTGCTTGATGTGAATGTGATGGAGAGTGAGGGCAGGGCCCAGAGAAATGTCTCAGCTACTCATAGTGGGACACTATTGGTGCAGTGATGATCTAGTGGTGCAGTCCTCAGCTAGTTCCTTCATTCCTTCTTTCCTTCCTTCCTTCCTACTTTCCTCCATTCCCAATTTCCTACCTTCTACCTTCCTTCCCTTTCTCTCTTCCCTTTTTCCTTCTTCCCTCCCTTCCTCACTCTGTCCATTCCTTCCCTTCCCCAATGGACCATCTCCCATACCTTCCATGTAAATATTCAGAAAACAGAAAAACAAAACAAAACGAACAAAAAAAGAAATAAAAATCATGGTGTGCCACAGACTACTTGTCTAAAGTGTCACAGCTATCTGGGATTTTGATGCATAATGAAACAAAGATCCTGTAATCTTCCTTTAGCTTTTGGTCTGGACAACCTTGAAATAATATGTAGTTGCATTAAAATAGTACACTTGGACTATCAGCATAAATAAGATGCACTACACATGTCAAAACAAGTTCTTATGTAATACAGACCTCTGTGGTTTCACTTACTAGTAACACCCTTCATAAGTCATAACAAGGAATGAAGCAATCTCTGTGATATGGAAATTTCTTCTCGAGTGCATAAATTATGTCTTAATGCTTCAATTGCTTGAAAAGTGGGACAGTCCCACAGGTCACCATTTCCATTCCAGTGATAAGATTTGCAAATATTAACAATGATTTCTGTTTTATGGGGAGAATTATCTTTACAGGCATGAGGGGTTCAGTTTAGTTGAATGGGGTGAGGGAGTGGAGGAACCTTATTGTATTAAATTAGCAAAATCAAGTAATGTTGAAGGCTTTACTTGTTTTATAGTGATTTTATAAACTCTTGCAATTCCAAAAGGCTAAAGCACTGCTCCCAAGTTAGACCTTTGGCCTTAAGCTGTGCCAGGAGAGGCTCAGGTTGAATGTTAGGAAAAATTTATTCTCAGAAAGAGTGGTGATGCAGTGGCACAGGCTGCCCAGGGAGGTGGTGGAGTCACCATCCCTGGAGGTGTTCAAGAAATATGGAGATGTGGCACTGAGGGACATGGGCAGTGAGCATGGTGGGGGTGGATTGGGGTTAGGCTAGATAATCTTAGCGATCTTTTGAACCTTAATGATTCTGTGATTCACATTTAGCATGGTCCCTGCCACGGGGATGAGGCAGATGAATCCTCAAAGGGAAGAGACTTGGTAAGATGCTACACTGGGACCTGTCCTCTCATCTGTCTGTGCCACAAACTATCTGCATGCTCTCTCATGGAGATATTGCCTGTGAGATGTGTTGGTTTTTGGAATTCAGCTCTTGTATAGATCTTAAGTGTTTTCATGATTGCTTTCCCATGGAATTAAGGTATGTCAGCATCTCTTGTTGTTTAAAAGTGTGCAGTTCCTCATGAAGACTTCCAAACCTCCAAAAGTACATGTGGCTTTGCTTTACCATACTGAATTCTCCTTGTTTGAGCACTAAAAGTGCATTCAGGCAGCCTCTTCAACTCGTACAAATAACAGGCATTGAAATGGAAAGCAGCAAAATGATGAATATTGTATAATTCTATGTTAAATTACAAATAAATAAAACATCTGGGACCAGATGTTGCCGTTGGATTCCTGTATGGAAACGCCATTCCTTTCTGCAGTTTTGTGTGCAGGCTTCTGAAAGCAGAGTTTAGCCCTTGATGTAACGAAGCAGTGTTTTTAATGTAGTATTAATGGAAGGTGATTTCTCTATTAAAAACAAGGCAAGGTGGTAGATGGAGAGATTAGCATATTTTATAAAAACAGCTAAGGGTGTCTCTACAACAACCTTTCATAACAGTGATTTTTTAAAAAAGGTTAAAAGGATGTAAAAACAACAGTGAAAGCAACTGGAAGAAACTTCTACAAAGTACATGAAGTGAGAAAGGGAGCAGGCCTTGTAAGAAATGCAGCTCAAACATCGCTCATGAGCTTCAAAAGATAAAAGACTGGTGATAATAAGTATATGAGGATAAAGTCATCTCAAAATGTCCAACTTCAGGTGGACTTGCCAACTACGCAGCTCTCATTTTTTTCCTAGTTGTCAGCCTGCTGAATCTTTTCATCAGTGCAGAATTTAGCAATACCCTGGGGCAGTAACAGCAGACTCCGACCATTTATTCAGAGAAGAAATTCCCCTCCACAGAGGTATTCAATGCTTGTCTGCAGACAGCCTTGCAGGATTTGATCTTCAGTAGGATCTAGAAGATCCTTTCTCACCAGGGCTGATTTCTCAGTGGGGTCAAGGACAGTGCACGCTGGTGCTTGTGGCTGCAAGCACTGCTTTGTGACTGCTTTGTCACCCAGCTGCCACCTCCTGCTCCCCTCTGCTCCACCTGCTGCGGCTTGTCTGCTGTGTGTTCTTTCAGGGTGGGCAGAAAGCCTTTGAGATGGTAGTGTTTGTTTTGAAATGTCTTTTAGGGGTCAAGCTTTTGAGATACACATCTCCTTTTCCCAGAAGGGCCCTGGGGGCCACCACTGCAGCCTTGCTCCAGTGGAGTGCAGTGCATCCAGGCTCAGCATGGGTGATGGACTTCATGGATGACCTTTTCTGCAAAAACTTTTAGCCAAAGCAGGCAACCCTGTGAAAGGAATTAAAGAGCCAGGCAGTAATTCACTGCTATCTGCATATTTTTTTTGAGCTTCTTGCTTTTGCTGATTCCCTTCCCCACAAGCCACGGTGGTGGCCAAGTGCCATGTTGAGGAGTAGCTCTGGCCCATGCCCCTTCCCCCCCCTCCTCCCCCTCCACGTTGAGTTTAGGGCAACCATTATATTGCATTTGTAAGCCAAAGGGCTTCTGTAGGGCTACATTGGTGCAAAGGCCAATGCTGTCAGGTATTCACTTTGCACCATCCAGCCCCTGGGCTGTGCCAGCAGCCTGGTACCCAGGCTCCAGTCCAGCTGTGGGAATGGCAGCTCCAGGCAGCTTGGGAACTCCCAAAATTCAAAATACAGGATCAAGTGTACTAAACAGCATTGTGGAAGCAATAGTAGATGTCTGCTCCCAGACAGCTGTCAGCAGTCCGTGCCTTCAAAAAGGTGGTGAAGGAAAGATGCATAAAAAGCATCTACCTTTGCTACAAGTTATTTATTGAACCAGAACACAAGCAACCCATGAGGGAGACTAGAGAGTATTTTATTTATTGGTGACAGAGAGAGAAAGACTAACTTTTTCTCAGTGTCCTTAAAGTTTTACAGCCCTATCCTCCTCCTGCTTCTTATTCTTCTCTCTTCCTTGACCCCTACCAGCTTGTGCAAATTCAGTCTTGTGCTCAAGTCATCTGTCTGCAAAGTGCTTAAAGCTGAATGTCCTTGGCCTGTGGGTCTTAACTTTTCTCTGACCCTGCCTACGGATGGCAGTTTTCCCAGGTCAGGGTAATAAGCCTATCCTTCCAAACAGGGTGGATAAATCTGGAAAACTGCTCTGTAGCACGGCATAGGGCAGGCGTTTGCTATTTGCTGACCTGCGTTTCCTTGAAATGGAGGAAAAGCTACTAGAGAAAAAACAACTGTTAACAGTGGTTTGGTCAGCACTGTGTGGAATGACATCAGCAACAACCCAGCCAGATGGGACTGAGCACAGTGTCTGTGAAAATGTTCACAGCAGTAGTGAGCACCTTCAGACAGACGCTTTCCATTAGACTAAACACAGATATTCCTTTAAATGTGTGCAAGGAAATGGAGCTGGAGACTGAAGCCAACAGTTAAACACAGCTGTTCCTTTGCCTTGCTTTGGAAATTTCCTTCCTCCCTACCTCTCTCCCCCCAATTATTTTTCTTTTCCTGGCATGAGCTCAGACTGATGGAAAGAAAAATGCCTGAGAAATCCTATGTATGTCTTCTTCTGCATCTTGGGCTTTTCAGAGCAAGCCTGCAGTTTCCCTTCCAGTTTTACTCATCCAAATGTTACCTAAGCTAAGTCCAAGTGTTAGAACTGGAAAGGAAAAATGGAGTATGCCACTCTTCAGGTGTAAAAAATATTGTGCCTGAGCTTTTACAGGGCCTTTTAAAATGGTGTCTCTGAATAACACCTGCACTATACATTTTATATGCAAGTGTTCCAATTTATGATGTTTCCTTTGGCTACTGCTGTGTGCTATCCTGTTTTTCATATCTGACAAGAGCCCCTCCACCACATCTCTTGAGTTTTTGTACTTTGGGGTGTTAATAATGAACATCTTGTGCTTGTTGCAGTGCCCATGTCTGACAAGGCTTTTAAAAAATCCTTATCTGAGCTGAGTGGAAAATGATGTTCTCACGCCATGGGACTTTTTTGGGACTTACTTAGGTATTTTCTCCTCCTATGCAGAAATAAAATTCATGATAGGTTTGTGATGGATCGCAGTGCTGCAGCATAATTTTGGTCTTCATCAGTTAGGTTGGGCTGTGTGCTCCATCAGTCTTTATGGCTAGCAATGATGTCTGCTCCTTTAGAAAGAATTGGCTGGTCAAAATGGAGTGAAAAATACCTTCTCAAACGGGTGCTGTGATGGCTGAGTACTATGGCCACACAGATGTGGGAGCAGCAAGTGCCTGTCCTTGTGCTCATTTATCTTTTTGGGTCTCTGTGCAAGATCAGGGGCTATCCTGCAGCTCACAGGCATTTTCCAGCAGGACTCTCCCAACCAATGGGTTCCTGTCAAAAGAGTTTGTGTCCCTGAATCAGCATTTTCTGACTGGAAAGAAGAAATCCCAATCATTTCTACTCATGATAAATGGGTCGGTCTAGAGTCCCTGGCAGAAAGACTTTGCCTAACACTTGTGATTCAGCATGGATCTAAAAAATATATGGCAGCCAATTGGCCTCATGGAAGATCTCCCAGCACTGCAGTGTGGAATAGAGTTAATCATTTTTAAACAACTGCATGTTTAAAAATACATGTTTCAGTCATCTCCAGCAGCCTCATGCTAACAGCATGCAGTTGTTCCAGCACCATCAGAAAAAGAAGGTTGCATTATCAAAGACTTCAGCTATTTCCCCTAGCTAATCTAGAAGGAGAATCCCAAACTCACTGAAGTGCCCTGGGCAGACATTTAATGGCAGTTACAGGCTATTTCTTTGCTGGAAGCAAGTCTATAATAGCTTTTTAAGCATCTTTCAGTCTGAATTATCTGCTCAAGACATGTATATAAATCATGCTGTATTACACAATATTCTTTTCTTGCCCCCTTTCTTGAGTATTACTTCAGCAGTGTAAGTTCTAGAAATGAAGCAAATTATATTTCCTTTGGTTACTCATCACAGCTAGTGGGATGACTGAGTTATGCCAGGAATTTTTGCCCAGTTTGTCATATTCAGAGGAGTGAAATTCTATCTAATTAAGTGGGAGAGGTGTTACAGAGAGAGGAGGCAGCAGCATACTTATTATTATTCATTGTTTCACTCCTGCTTGATTTTCTGTCATTTAACTAGCTGCATATGCTCTACACTGTTATAGTGTCTGAATGATCCATCAACTGAGAGAGGGTCATTTCCTAATGCTGGGGCTATCGACAAAAAGATTTTCACAACCTAAATTAATTCCAGCTCTAATTTTCAGTTATTTTATATAGGCAACCTAACGATGTTATCTTTTTGAGTGGGTATCTGTAGGATTAAATCTCATTCTACCTGCCTGTGGGTGTCCAACAGTCTCAGAGTTGCCTGGTTGGAGAGGAGATGGTCCTGCAAGATTCTGGTAATATCATGTCCAACTCATTGTCTCTTCAGGGATGGCCAAGCACCTGGTGAGACTGAGCAAGCTGAACAGCCTCATCTACCACTGTGCTCTTGCTGAGCTGGAGCAGGAGCCATCTACATCCACATGCACATAGACAGAGCTAATCATAAAATGACTTGCATTGGAAGGGATCTTAAGATCTTCTCATTCCAACCCTTCTGCTGTGCACTGGTTGCCCCCCACCAGGTCAGGCTGCCCAGGGCCCCATTTAACCTGGCCTTAAATGCCTCCAGGGATGGAGCATCCACAGCTTTTCTGGGCAGCTGTGCCAGCGCCTTACCACACTATACCAGATTTGGTGTAGGGAAGTCTGCTGAATCTATTTCTAGCTGATCATGAAGTATGAAAAGTGATATGTAGAGTAATTTTGGCAATGAGTGGCTAAAATGCAGTGATGCTTACAGCTTCTTTGCCTCTGAAACTGGTGCCTGGTGGTAGGACCATGATATTCCCTATCCACTGCAGGACAAAGCTTCTATATTTTAGCAGGAAGGAGTGAGTAGAAGGAGAATACAGTTTGTTGTGTGCCTATTGAGCTATGTACCTGACTATTAGCTAATTGGGACACAGCAGGCTAAATGGGTCAGTGTCCTCCACAAAGGCCCAGGTGAGCATAATGGGTCTGCAACCCCATCTCCACCCATTGCCCCTTAGTGTGCTGATTACAGAATTAATCTTCCTGCCTGAAGTCAGTGACCCTGAAGTGTGTCAAGTGACATCTCTGGAGCGTGAATATCACTAAGGATGCCCTGCAGTGTTAACATCAGAGGGATGTGCTCTTCAGTGATCTACCAGCACTATTGCTGGAGGAACATTCTGATCAGTGATTCACCCCTTTCTCTTAGATCTGAAAAGAAGTTTTTCCTGCTAGGAAGAAGACAAGTTTGTTTCCATAAATGGTTGAGCTGGTTTTCTGAAGCTGCCAACAAAACTACCAGGCAAACGGTGGTCATGTTTACACAGTGCTGACACTTGCCTAATGGGAGCACTGCTGTTTCCACCACCTCACTTCACAGAGGCCATCGACAGCTGTCAGATGATAACAGCTTTGGATAATTAGTGTCCTGAAGGGCTTGAACTGAGGGCTCAAAAATGAAAGACTGTATTAGAGAATAGCTATTCCCTCCTCACCCCTCGAGACCAGTTGTGTTTGTCATGCTCAACAATAACATTATAAAAAGTAGGACTGAGAAAAGCAATATAACAAACTAAATTGCATTTACTACATCTCAAGCTTACATTTCATTAGACGTTCCTCCTTACTCAGGATACAGTCTTTTTAAGTCATTAACATGAATCCTGAAGTCCTTTCTCAGTTTTCACTCATACCTTGGATGCTTTCTCATTAACTTCAGTGGATGCCTCTTTGTCTGATTGAAAACTAAAAGGAGGCCTTGGGATTTGAACTAGGGGAAATTTTGCTTGAGTAAGCAGCAAGAAATGTGGCCATGATAATAACCTTTTCTTTTTTTCTTTCCCCCTCTTTTTTCCTATTGCTTTTCAGACAGCTCTGAAAGAGTAGGAGGAAAGCAGTTAGGACTCCCTCTGCCTTTTTGGTTTGTTTTTGAGGATTTGTGAAGTGTTTTTCTTTTAAATTTCTAAGCAGAAGGTCATTTCAACTGAAATGGCATCATTTTTCACTTAGAAAATGTCAATTAAAAATGTTAGAGATTTCTTTTTCCTACTAAAACAACACGAAGAAATCAAGATAATTACCAAAATGCCTACGTCAACAAAAAGCCAGCCATTTATTGGATTGAAAAGGCCCCAAAGTTTGAACTGAATTTTGTCCTTTTTAAGGTAAAAGTCTGGCTGAATCATCCCCCTGGAGACAGTGTGCAAACAGGGACACGTTGACGAATCTGTGTCTGATCACACAAGATAGTGCTGGATTAGGGGCTACTCTGGCTTGCCAGTCGCAGAGATCAGTGTGTGCAAAGGATCCTGTCTCTCACCACAAACATGGACTACTTAGATAACAGCAACTTCAGTGTTTTCCTGGCCTCCTACAAAAGCTCTTCTTTTCAAGGCAAAAATGAGAGCAAAGGCAAAATTGTATTTCAGCAAAATACAAAAGAGCAGGGCAGAGAAATTACCCCACCTTCATTAGTGGACAGCGATGGGTTGTATGGGGAAACCTCGTTCTCAGAGGAAGCTTACTTTAATCTATTTTGAGATTGGCTTAGAAATTATTAAAAAATCATAGAATCATCATAAAATCATTAAGGTTTGAAACCAAAACTACTGAGATCATCCAGTCTAACCCCAGCCCACCCCCACCATGCCCACTGACCACGTCCCTCAGTGCCACATCTCCACAGCTTTGAACACCTCCAGGGGTGGTGACTCCACCACCTCCCTGGGCAGCCTGTGCCAGTCCCTCACCTCTCTATCTGAGAAGTTTTTTCCAATATCCAACCTGAACCTCCCCTGGCACAACTCAAGGCCATTTCCTCTCATCCTATCAAATGTTGCTAAAAGTGACTTGGTCCAAGGCAGTCTGCTCTAGGTGTCCTTGCTTGACCATGGAAATTGGGCCAGATGACCTCCAAGAGGTCCAATTTCAGCTATTCTGTGATTCTGTGACTAAAACCATGAGCAGATTTCTCTAAAACAAAACCAAGAACACATTGGGGTATGCAGGCCTCCAGCAGGAGGGTGACAAAAAGCAGCTGCAGGACAGTAACAGCTTGAACTGGCATAGACACTTCTGCAATTAGCATCTGAATGTACTTAGCATTTCCTGTCTTCACCTGTGGTTTTAACCTCAAACCTCCTTTGCTCTATTTAGTGCAGCTGTGCTGCTGTTTCACAGCTCCATGCTCTGCCAGAGAAGTTCAGAAGAAGCCATGGCAGAAATGACTGAGGATGCTGAGAGTATGCCCATGCCAATCTCCACAAAATGAGTCTTTTTTTTTCATACACCACAATGTAATAATGGACACTGGCCCTTGCTCAGCTTCATTTAATGACCCATAACTGAGTGAATAATTCATTCAGTGCCTGGAGATCTTGTGCAGAGACTTGTTTTACCACAGGGCCCTGGGGAATGAAAACAGCAATAAAGTTTCAGCTCTTAACCCATCCATTTACAAAGCCCAGTGATATTATTGCTTCCATGATCAATTTAAATGAACATGTTGGAGTTTTACTAGCAGCCTCCTGTATTTCATGCCCCACTATGTATTTTTTCTTTCGGAGCATTTATAGCTTATACTTCTTGTGGGTTTGAAGGGAATAGGAAATTCCCAACTGCAAAGTCACACTTTTATTTAAAGCTTTAATTGTTTTAAAGAAGAGCCTTTCTGAAATTTAGCCCCTTTGGAGTCACTGGAGCTGTTTATTATCCAGTAAACTCTTTTAAGCTTTGGGACAGGTTAATGCTGTTCAGCATTGGTGTAATTTTTCTTAGCCTGTGTTACCGTGCTTATACGAGGATCTTCATTTTGCTTTGGCAGCAGAATTTCTTTTCTGCTTCTGCAAATTACCAAAAAAAAAAAGATAAAAAAAAAACCTTCCTAAGCTGGATTGCTTTGCAGCTGTGAAAACCTTTAATAACTTCAGTCGGATTACAACTACATCAAAGGTATTATATATCCCTGAGTAACATATTTACTGGGCTTTTCAACAGCTGTATAATTAGCTCTGAATGACTACTTTTTTCCTCCACATCTTTAAATATCCATCTTTCAAAATTCACAGAAATTCAGAGGATGGCTTTCCCTTTCACAGAAGGTGCAGCCTACCAGCTTTTTTTTCTTTTCTTGAACATTCCTTTTTTCCCTTTTACAAAAGAAAAAATAAGAAAAATACGTTATCCCCTCCATGCCCCCTGGTAACCAGAGGCGAGGTGTCGGCCACCCCCCGGCTCGCCGTGCCCCTCTGATTGATGGGAGTGACTCAGGCAGGGGACATGGGGACAGGGCCCTTTGTGGCATCCCCCAAGGAGGCAGCTTTGAGGCAGCAGCTGTCCCCGGAGCCTCTCACAGCCTCTTGCACAATGGGAGGATGGCAGAAGGTGGGGAAAGTGCTCGTGCCTCCACAAGGAGGAATAAAAGCTCCATATGTCCAAGGCCTCAACAGATGCTGTTGTGGGGCCAGCCCCTTGGTCTTGGATCCCTAAAGCAGCACCTCCATCACCGGTGCTGACAGCCCTTATTGATGGGGATGTGCCCCCGCCAGGGTCCCACCATGGCCGCCAGTGCTTTTGGGGAGGAGCAGAGCTCGAGGCCAACTCGGACAGTGGACGGCCAAAGCCTCTCTCCCACAGTGACCCTGCACACATCCGCTGTGTCCCTCTGTGGAGGCTTTTGTTATGTAATCACCTTTATTCTGGGACCAGGAGGGCAAATAGGCTTTAAAACCCTCCTTAGCTCTGCTTGAGTTTTCTTTTCCTATTTTTTTCCCTATGCTGAATAGCAGAAAGGAGTGCTGCAGTGCCTACATGGCTGGGAGGCTTGTTGGTTTATGCCTGCTGGTTTATGCTGTGCTGGTTCATCCCATGGCAGGATGGCAGAGGAAGGTGAAGGGGAAACTGTTACACAGCCGCAGTGGAAATGCTCATTTCTTCATTTCATTTATTCTCAGCCCACGGGACTTTGAACTCAGTTTTCTCATTGGAACAGCCTCCCAAGATGAACTCTGAGCCTGGATTTGATGCTCCACACATGGTTTTGTCACAGCTCTGTGCTGTGCTGCCTGAGTGGCACCGATGTGCAGTAAAGACCCAGCTGGCTGAGCACTTTCAGGACAAACAGAGAAGACAATTTACTATCTGATTTTATGAGAGCCATTTGCACTTCACAGAATTTTTTAAGCAGCAAAACCCTTAAGAAGCACGTTCTGAGCCTGGTACCTCGGAGAGTTGCACACACATTTCCTGTCAGCAGCCGGAGAATGGTGTCTCACACCTGCTATGAAGAGACTGAAATATATTCTTAATGGCTTGATTGCTTTGCATTTCCCTGGAGATGGGATGACACACTGTGGTGCAGTTTCTTTTCCACAAGGAGCATCCCAAACAGCATGGCAGAGCTGATGCTTGCTTGTACTGATGCTCCCTGGGATTTAACCTGTGCTTAAGATCTAGCTATGCTCATAGGGATGCTCCAGGCCTGGGAGGCAGCAGACATGGATCATAGGCAGTTGCAGGCAGGATCCTGCACTAGGACTGGTTTAAAGGTCAGCTGATGGCTGGGATAAATGCCCAGAGGAAAATGTCCCTCAAACAGATGCTTTGTTGCATGCATCATCCTGGGCAGCGCTCTGAAAACCAGCAGTGAGAGACGTTAAAACACATTCCTCAGTTTCCTAGCTCCATGTGGTTTGTCAGAGCATCCCACCACTGCCATGTGAGTGCTGCAGTGATGCCAGGAGGACACCTTCCCACCTTGGCCAGGTAGAGCCAGCACAGACCAGGGAATGGCAGAACAGGTCTTCCCCTGCATCCGCCCGGCTGTGATGCTCCACCCAAAGGCTGTCCCTGTCAGTGATGAACCTGTTATCACACAGCAAATATTCAGCACCCAAATACCATCCATTTCCAAGAGGCTTGAGCCCCAACCTCTTTGATGCATGGGAAGGAGGTGCACTAAGGATGACAGGCACTTCTGTAGGGTACCCTTTTATTTCAGCATCTTGAACAGCTGCATGTCACTAGCCATTATCCTCAAGACCTCTGTACCAGCCCACCTCACCACGCACCCAACCCATGGTATGCTTTTTAATTTTGGCAGAAGACACTGTGGCTTCTGCAGAGTGTGGTGGAAGCTGGGAGCTTTCCTCCCATGGGAACACAGTGCAGTCTCATATCAGGCTGATATGAAAAGGAAACAGCGGTGCTTTTATGCCTCAGAATGTTTCTGTTTTTCAGACACCTGAAGATAGACTCTGTAAAAAGGAATTATATTAGATATGTAAATATTAATATTTATGAAATAAATCCCAAAGTTTCAACTCTTCTTTGGTTGTGGATATGTTGAAGCTTATTCCATGGAGGATGTTCAGGTAAAAATGGTGGAAAAATCAGGACAGGTGAAACCTGCTTTGCATTCCAATTAATAGAGGGAAAGCCCTGGAATTTGAGTAGCAGTTTTTTTGTAACTTTCAATGAATATTTTCAAAGCTTTCTCAAATAATGTAATTTTCTTTGAACTTCAGTTGCTGGAATATGCCCAGGAATTTCTCACAAAGATAACCAGCCTTTCTTCTCACTGCCACTCCTTCACCTGCAAGATGCTTCAGTCGTGATTCCTCTTTCAGGTTGGATAAAAAAAGGCTCTTCACCAGAGGGTGGTGGAGCATAGAACAGGCTTCCCACAGCAGTGGCCACTGCACCAAGGTTGCAGGAGTTCAGGAAGCGTCTGGGCAACGTTCTCAGTCATGGTGGTCCTGTGTGCAGCCAGGAGTTGGACTCAATAATCCTCAATGGGTCCCTTCCAATTCAGGATATACTATGACTATGATTCTCTGTTCACATGCCTGTGCTTCTGTGTGGACCCTTCACTCTTTGCAAAGGCAGCTGGACCTGGGCATGGCAGTCAGGCTGCTGGTGGGAAGGCTGGATGTGGTGCAAGACCAACTAACTCAGGCCTTAGTGGACCAGATATAAAGATGTATTCTTAGGTCAGCTTTGGAGGTTTCTCATATAAGGAAGAGTAAAGAATGATCCTTGAAAATATTTTTTTGCAAAATGGAATTGAGATGTGTCCATTTTAAATTTTTTTTTAAACCTAGGTCTCTGTTTAGCAGCAGGAGGAAAATCCATCCCACATCCTGTCAAAATCTGCAGGAGAAGACCCTGTCAAACATATGGGGATAAAATAGCACATGCCAATTTTACTCACCCTCCCTGGTCAAATCTAGTTCATTTTGTTGTCCTTGTGCCAAATTTCCGAGTGTTGAGGAACAAAATAAAATAACTTTCTCTGTGAAGTCAAATGGAAAAAGCCAGCCTGGGAACCAGCTCAGGTTGACCATGGAGAATCATGCCTTCTGTCAGATTTGCCTGACCACACTGCGTTGTACTCGTGCCCATTGTTCCTGTGCATCAGGGCTGAGCAGAAAGGAGGCAGCCAATGTAATTCAATGCCCCACAGTGTTTTATTTACAGCCGTAAGCAACAGCATACGCACCCTCCGTTTTCCTAAGCTATCCTATTAACTGTTGTAGAATGGGATGTTTCCAGGGTGGTGCAAAGACAGCTGTGTCCCAGCCGAGCACAGCACTCAGCCCCAGGAAACCAGCCCTCCCTCCTTGTATCAAGAGCATTGTGAACTTCAAAAGCTCCACAGCTCTGAGCTGCCTGTAGCTAATTCTGAGACTCTGGGAAGCCACATCTGTTTTGAAGGAAGGGCCTGATTTTAAGTGTTTAAACTAATGGTCAGCTGCTCTGTTGTGGTTTGGCAGGCAGGGGACAGGAATGAGGCTGTCCCTTCCTGCACATGAAATCCTACCCCCAGGAAGAGTTCCCCTATATCAAAGGGTCTCTCTCACACAGAGAGCTGCTGGGATGCATTGGCACATCTCTGGAGGAAAGGCTGGCTGCCGCCTCACTGCCACTGCTACCCATGCTCCTCTGGATCATGCACAGCATGTACACGCAGCATCTGCTGTGCATCTCTTACAGCACATGCACCGTAGCCCATCACACTGCTCTGAAGCAGTGCAACAGGAGATGCAGTGTTAAGAGTGGTTCCATGACCACAGCCTATGTTAGAATCAGAGTTACCTGAAGTCTCATGATTTGTTCAGCCCAGAGAAGAGAAGGCTGAAGGGAGGTTGAGTATTAGGGAAAGGTTCTTCCCCAGAGAGCAGTGGGCATAGAACAGGCTCCCCAGAGCAGTGGGCATGGCCCCAAGCTGCTGGTGTTCAAAGAGCATTTGGACAATGCTCGCAGACACAGGGTTTGGATTTTGGGTGGTCCTGTGTGGAGCCAGGAGTTGGACTTGATCCTTGTGAGTCCCTCCCAACTTGGGATATTCTGTGATTCCATGATTTCCATCAACCAGTATGTCTGGTGTGAAATGCTCTGACTTTTGTCTTCTGTGTCAGTTACACTTCAAGCTGTGAGCTTGTGTAGGGTGAGGCAATGTGGTGGGTGCCCCATCTCTGGAGACACCCAAGGTCAGGCTGGACAGGGCTCTGGGCACCTGATGGAGCTGTGGGTGTCCCTGTTCACTGCAGGGGAGTTGGACCAGATGGCCTTTAAGGGTCCCTTGCAACTCAACTTTATGATGATTCTATGATCATGGAGGTCCCCAGTTACTCACAGACTACCTTCCTTCTAATGGAGTCATACTGTATCTCCCAGTAAGGGATTTGTCCCCATTGTTGTCATGAAAATATAGTTGCCCATATTCAAAGGGCAGGCATATGAATCGCATTTCTGCAAGATGTTTGAAAGCAAAGGCATTGAGCTTTGGGTAAAAATAAAAATAAATGATAATGTCATACAGTCGATAAAGAAAAAAGAGGAGAAGAGAAGAGAAGAGAAGAGAAGAGAAGAGAAGAGAAGAGAAGAGAAGAGAAGAGAAGAGAAGAGAAG